>JAKCPI010001878.1:0-35497 GCA_023213315.1 Euborellia annulipes | reverse complement strand
GCTGGGACAGGCAGTTCTTCAGTTCTTTAAATGTCTGTCTCTTCTTTCATTTTTCAACAGGCGTCAGACGGTGCGACGGGGCGGCCTGTCCTATTTCTTTCGGTCGTAAAAACGTATGATAAGGTTGGAGGGAAAGAGTGAGGTCCGCCGACCCCGCATCGTGGGAATAAGGCGAGGAGGGAAGAAGTACTTGAAAACGACTGCAGAATAAGCAGTCGAAAAGTTGTACAGTATTTATATTTTTAATTCAAAATGTGGTCTATAATTAAAAACTTTCATAATATTATTGTTAATAATACAAACCACAAAAGCTTTATTAAACATACTGAGTTTGCAATTTTTTTGTAGTTAATTTGTATTATTAATTACTAAATAAAATAAACCATAATTAAAGCAAAAATGTATTTTATTATTAATGATTGCAATCGTGAAAGCTTTAAAACATTTAATAATTCATTTATCTTAATTAATATAGTTGTAAAAAATCAGACCTCTAGAGAGCTTCGACCCTAAATTTATTTTATTTATTTGCAGGAGTAAAGTGGCTGTAGTATTTAAACAAAAGATGAAAGCAAGCAGCCAGGTAATTAGTTGAAATAAAACTCTGTTTAGGAAACAGTTTCGGCTTTAATTAGATAAGGCCATCTTCAGTCCAATTATAATATAGCTCAATAATTATTGAGCTAAAACCATTATAAATTTAGAAAATAAAAATTTTTAAAATATTTATTTTACAAATAGGCCTACAGTATGACTCAAGTGGCAGAGCATTGAGTCAAATTATGGATTTTGTGTGTATTTATAAAGGGGTGACTGGGGCTCATTTGAACAAATTATAAAAAACAAGATTTTATTAATTTTAGTTTTTAATGTAATTTTTTTTTTTTTTTTTTTGAATTCCAACTTCAATTAGCAATCATTTCCTAAAAACCAAATAAAATAAAAATAATAGTAATTTAAAAAAATCTGGTGTGACTGGCGCACAGCACACAACTTTCTCTTACCTTCGGTAATCGAAAGTTGTGTTCTGTGCTTGTCACACCAGATTTTTTGTGTCGACATATATTTAGTTCCCGACAGTACGGAACATATGAATTCAGATGTAAAATTTTTAAGTATGGGAAAATATTTATATTTAGTTACCATGGCAACCATTTCTCATATCCTTCCCTATGAAATACAAGAGTAAAGTGGTCTTCAGAAGATTTCAATCGCAAAATGAGAATATACATTTTAAAGAGCATCTAAAAAATAATTGATTTTGGAATTTTAAAAAAATCGTTGGAGCAAATTTTGAGAAAATCGAAAAAAACTGAAAAAGTACATCAGTAAAGTACTAGTACTCTTTGGCCGATTTTGATTAAAAGCTTATTTTTCCGGTCCCGGGGGGTGTTTAACTTAAATATAAAATTTCAACCTCATAGCTCAATTCCTTCATGCTTAAAATTGAACACACACCCACACACCCACCCACACACCCACCCACACACCCACCCACACACCCACCCACACCCCACCCACACACACACACACAGACAGACCATGTCGCAAAAACCACTTTTTTGGATTCAGGGGACCTCAAAACGTGAAGATCCATCAAAATCTCGACATCGAATTTTTGACATGAATCCAATACTTTCTCTCTATATATATATTACATATATACATAGGTAAGAGAAAGTAAAAAAATATATATTTTTGTTACGTCATCAAATTGTTCAAACTGTCGGGGTAGGTTTGAACATCTATGGGGCATATTTAAACAATTGCTAAACCAATAAAAATAATCAATATTTTCTTTACTAATTGAAATAAAACTAGCAGTAGTATTCCTAACTCATTCTTTATTAACAAAATTTTACATTTTATCTTTTATATTAGAAAAGTCCCGAAAAAAGTGGGTCTCGCAAAATGGTTTGTCTGTGCTGTGTGTGTGTGTGTCTGTGAACAAAACGAATATAACTTTGAAATTTCATATTTAAGTTAGGTACCCCCTGAGACGTAACACGAAACTTTTGAACAAAATCGGCCAAAAAGTACTAGGGAAAATCCTACTTTAATACTTTTTGAATAATTTTAATGATCATTTGAAATAATGATGGAGGTTTGTTAATTAATATTTTTTGAATTTTCTAAACCTATAGGTAATAATAATTAATTTAAATAAATATTGATGTTAAAAAAAAAGTTTTTATTATCCTTCCTAATATTTAAAACAAAGGCTTTGATCACTATAGACTATATTTGAACGAAAAACGTGATGAAAATTGAATTACTTTAATTGCTTTATAAATATAGGCCTACCCTAAGGCTCAAAGTAGATGACGTGATTGATTTTTAAATTTTTTTTTCAGAATATTTTTTTTACCTTCCAAATATAAATTTTTAAAGAGAAATGTTCAAATATTAATTTTAATCAAAATTGATGGACCGGATTTACATAAAAGCTAGACAAGGGGAAGGTCTAAAAAAACAATGCATTTTTGAATAATGAAAATGACAAGATGAATTAATTTGATGCATATTTTTTCAATTTTTACTTCTTTATACGAAGTAAAGAAAGTATTCTAATCGCGAAAGATTTCTCCAAATGAAAATATCCATATTGACCATCCCTAAATCTATTTTGACTAGTTTCGTCGTGATTACTGTACGTATGTATGTATGTAAAATGTCTAGTTGTAGAAAGTAGAAATTTTTTTTTATTTTTAAGTTGACTATGCAGCTTCTTTCTTTCTTTTCTTTCTGACTGATGTTTGGTCGAAAAATCAATAAAACACAGTTTTATTTTTAAGTTATATTTTTGATGGTCAACCGCCTTGTACGAAGATCAGTTTCGATATAAAATCATCTTCAGGATCTATAAATTCATAATACATTCAAATACTATTTTTCTTCGTCTATTCTTTAACTTAAGATTAACAATTTTTATTTATTCATCATTAAAAAGAACAGACGAACAAAAATAATATTTGAATGTATTATGAAATTATAGGTCCTGAAGATGATTTTATATCGAAACTGATCTCTGTACAAGGCGATTGACCATCAATTATATAACTTAAAAATAAAAACTGTGTTTTTATTGATTTTTCGACCAAACATCAGTAGACGAAAGAAGCTGCATACTCAACTTAAAAATAATTATCTCGTCCCAATCAGCATATGAAGATAGTGGAAATTTTGTATAGCACTGATTTTGGTTTCAATCGATTCTGTTAAAACAGCACTCTACTTGATGGAGTTTGTAGAATTTTAATAAAATTTTTGATTTTTAATAAAATAAAATATAAAATAATTTTTGAGACTAAATAATTTTTGAGATATAAATATAGTCTATTTAGAATGTTTTGAAAATTTACTGTTGGGCTAAAGGTTAGGAGTTCGCATCCCGTCTCATGCAACAAAAATTTATTTTAAATAAAAACTTCTCCAAATTGGCTTCATAATTAGATTATTAATAAAACAATAGAAAATACAATACAAAATTCACCTCAATTAATTACATTTATTAATTGCAAATATTTCGATATTAATATAATAATATCATCATCAGTGCATTAAAATGTGTAGGTATTTTTCAATTTGAATATCTAATTATACATATTTTCTTTTATAATTTTTATGGCAATTTTTTTATAACTTTTTTACAATTTTTGTCAACATTTTGAATTTTTTGTTTTTCACCTACTTATTTTAATGCACTGATGTTAATATCAAAATATTTGCAATTAATAAATGTAATTAATTGAGGTGAAATTTGTATTGGCCAATGTCTATTGTTTTATTAATAAAAATTTATTTTTATTTTAATTGGCTACCAATGAATTGAAATGGGCTCTACATGGCCTCCGATGCCGAAAAAATCTTAAATAAATTAGAAGTAGAACTTCATGTTATGCACACATCAGATGTTTTATATAAGACAAGTTTGCTTTTTTTCTAAACTCACTCTAATAAATTGTATTATTTCAGCCAACATATTCTCCGGTAATAATCACTTGCATATAAATTTACTTCTACTTAAAAAATTAATATTTTGATCTGACTTTCAATATCATTATTCCACACTTTCATACATACAAATGAGTGATATGAAAATAGAAAGGATTTTATTCCTAAATTCTAGAGCATAGGTCATGAATGAGGGGTGAACCCTGACCCTTTGTGCAGAAAGCCAAACGGTTGGACAGATTAAAATAAAATTAGCTTTTAATCAAGGATCAAAGGCAAACATCAACTTTTGTTAACAAACGACCAATCCGAAGTGATACTTTATTTGAAAATTCAACTGAAAAATCAGTTTTAGAGAAATAATACTCATTAAGGAAATTTTAATTAATAAGTTATTGTAAATAATAGCTATAAAAAATTTTTCTTTTGTTCCCTAGTATATGGATTTTTTTTTTCTTGTATAGCCTACTCCTGTTTAAGTAGGAGTCATTGTCGTCACCCCTTTTTTTTTTTCTTTAGTTAAAAAAGAGATATTTGATTTGCTCATAAATTGTTTTATTTAACGACTTATGTATGAATATGTTGAAGTATTTTTATAGTCGTTTTACCCATCATACGCCATTTAAATTGGATCAAATAAAAATGGTCCATAAGCGTCTGATTTCTACATAACAGTAAATATATATTATTATATAAAAAGAGACATTCTTTATTATAAAAAATATGTTTTTATAAATTTCTATTTAATATAAAAATCGTAAAAAATTGACTTTATCACATCAAAGGAAAAATAAATCCATTTATTACTTAATTTAATATTTTTATTGAAACGTAACGAGTTTTGCATATGTGTAAAGAAGGTGAAAATATTGGGTTGTAACACATGAAATGCCCGATTTTGTAAATCTTAATCTTTATAGAGGATTAGAAGGTTGTCTGTTGATTTTTAGAAAAATATTTTTTATCTGTAATACTCATATTTAAAAATGTTGAAAAAAAAATTTTCATTTATATTTATGAACCCTTTGAATCCAAACTGTATTTAATACTATAATATATAAAACACAATTCTACCATGGGCTCCCATAATAATAAGAAAAGGGAACATAAAGTGCAATTAAATAAATGTCTATTAAAAAAACACGATTTTTTTTTTCAATTGGAATATAATTTGTACAAAAATATTTTTTAGGGTGGTGATACTTTACAAGCGGCCAGTAAAAAATATATTCTTCCTTTCATTTATATTAGACTAACAAAAGTAAATTTTAAATGAAAAGATTCTTAAGAAACATCTAAAACAGAACTAAAAAAATTGTTTAATTTCATATTCTAGTGTTTTTTAGCAAGACATTTAAATAATTTTCATACGCTAAATAAACACCTTTAAATAATTTATTGAAAAAAAAAAAAAATACTGAGATGTTTTTATCAGTAAAAAAAATGCTATTACCATTTTTCATTCATAAATTAAAATTATTTATTTTAAAAAAGCTGAATTATTAAATATCTTAAAGATAGATCCAAGAGGTAGGTAATCTGTAGGGAAGGCGCTCACATATTGAGATCACAAAGAAAAGAAACGGAAGAGCCTTTTAAATAAATAGGCCTATGCTGCATGTCATGCATGCATGCATGCATGCAAAGACCAACCTTTCAGGTTTAAGTCTCGAAAAGAGAGAAAGAGAAGCAGAGCTGTTTTCTTTTTAAACGAATGAGAATAACAATCGACATTATTTTAGAAAGATGGTGAGTGAGTGATCTTTTAAATAAGTAAAAGAATAAGACATTTATAAAATTCTATAAATCTAATAAGAACAAATTTTTGTTAATTTTTTTTAATTTGAATACTCAACTCTTTTGCTAGGCAAAGCTAGTTGACTATGACTTTCGAGTCTTCACATCTAGTTAAGCTAATCACATGATTAAAAGCCCAAACTAGCTAAAACCTAAAATTCGGATTATGGCTTAACTAAGGGATGAAATTAGAATTTTTTGAAAATTATTAAATTATTAAAAAAATAATTATTTTGCCCGTGACCCGTGTCTCAGAGAGAAGACACTAGCTTCTCGTGAGTAATAGAGTTACGCCCCAAGCGAGAAAACTTTATTTCATTTGAATTGGCTACCGATAATTTGAAATAAATAGGGATGGTTTCTAAATGGCCTTGGATGCCGAAAAAGACCTTAAACAAATAAAAAAAAATTAATTAGCTCTAATTTTTATCTAAAATTTCAGCTTTTGGAATAAAATCCCAGTTCACTAGGAGAAAATGTAACGTAACAAAAACGCGTTCCTAACAAAAATGCGTTCCCAGCGCCCGAGCGACGGCGGAGGAAGGCGAGATTAGCCGAAGTCTTGGCGAAGCCACGCCCACCTCTTTATTTCCTTCTATCTACCGTAGGTGGGAAATTGCCGAAGGCGAACAAGAAGGTTCCAGCGGGCGCAGCTCCCTGGCTACACAGGGTGAATTGAATATTTAAATAATATTCATATTAAATTATATTCTGAGTTGAAGAAAAGGAGTGAGGAATTTAGTGCCTGCCGGGGGTCCTACGACCCCACACGTTTGCTTTTTTTTGTATTTTTTTTTTTCATTTAATTGGCTTTTGCCATATATACAAAATAGAATATAGAGATTTTTTGTCTTTAATATTTAAAAATAATAATATAATTTTATTTAATTCAATCTCAGATGAGTATGATAATTTTGATCAAATAGAATGCCGGTATAATAATAAGATAAATAGAAATGGACATCTTGTAAGGGACGAAATCCCTGAGGAATTCATTGTCCCATGGCGACAGTATTCATCCGCATGTAATAATTAATGTACCAGAATAATCACAACATTATTCATTACATTAACTTGTTATAATCTTACTTGTTAGGCAAAATAGATTAAGAAATTGATTTCACTGTATTTAGATAGAAGAAATTAGAAGAACGCAGAACAAACACTGACCATGGGGGATTTTTATTAAAAAAAAAAAAAAAATTTATTTATAAATATAAAAAAAAGAGTAGTCAGGAGAGAAATGGCGCATCTCTCTCTCTCTCTCTCTCCTTTGGAAGAAGTTAAGAGACTTTGGTTTTACTGCCTGCAGCTTCTGCTCCCTCTTAACTCCAGATGAGTTAAGAAGAAATTTAAACAAGTTTAAACCAGAAGAAGAAGCAAGAGGGATGGGGTGGGGGGGGGTGGGGGGAGATGAGGGTTTGAGGCCAAATTTAATCCCAAGATTCCAAACCCAGACTGACTGACATGGTTAGGACGATGAAAACTTATTTATCTTTACATGCAAATATGAAACCGCTTGAAAAAATAAATTAACTTTTTTTTTTATTTTGGGGGTTTTAATTTATTTAATAATTTAAAAAAAAATTAAGATTTTATTATAAAAAAAAAAGTTTTTTTAATAAAGTTAATTGAAATTTTGGAAAAAAAAAAATGCCCCAGCCCTAGACTAAATATTATAACACTAATAGGCAAATATTTTACAATACTGCTGATGTTTGAATGTGACTTTTAACCAAGAATAAAAAGAAAAAAAAAAAAAAGAATGTGACCTTTAAAAAATTCTCATAAAATTGCTGCATGAAATCGCCACTCAAATTTGTTTATCCTGATAACAAAGACTATTTCAGGATATTTATATAAGATCAGTATCCAAGCTGAGATTTTTACTACAGATGTGAACCCTTCCCCCCCCCATTCCTTCTTCTGGAGCAAATTCTGGTTATGTCATTAGGTTTTTATCATCGATGATTAGTTTTTTCATTTAAATGTATTTATTATTATTATTATATTACGGTTCGACATCCACGCCTCGACATCCAAGGCCATTAGCGCCTCATACACAATGCAATGCCACGATAAATAGATAAATATACAACGAACAGGTGAATAAACAATAATCAATAAATAAATAGATAAACGAGCAACAAACAAACAAAAAAGATAACAAATAATTAATAAACAATAGATTAATTAACAATAATCAACAAACAAATCGATAAAATAGTAAGCTTATGTATCGATACTTTGAAACAGGGCTAGATAAGTATATAAAATACATTTCAATTTTAGTTTGATTTGGTTGTAGAAGTTTGATTTCTTCTAAATTTTATAAATATTTGGGAAATTCAGATGTACTTATACTCTCTAGCGTCATTTTAACTTTTTCTTGAGGGGGGAGGGGCAATTTTTTTTGCTTATAAATAGGTATCTTAAATTTGACCAAAATATATATAATTTAATTAAATTTTACAGTTTATAAACCCAGGGAAATTTTGAAATATTTTATTTAGAACAATATATAATTTAAAAAGGGTCAGAGCTCTTAGGACATTTGTCTCTCCCCCTCCCCTTCAAAAGACGCCACTGCTTATACTCTACATCTAAATAAAAATGCTTCATCGTATGATGCCACTGCGCGCTTAACCTTATATCCTTCTTTATTTTAACTTTTTTTTTTTTTTTTAATTATGCGTTTAGCTGAATTTGAAATACTTGATCGGTTCTGCTTTTAAACGACAGTTTGTAATTGTGAATAAAAGAATAGAGAGAATCCTACTGACAGGATAGAATTTATAATAAAAATAAATAAAGTACAAATGGATTAAAAAAAAATTAACTGAAATGTTAATTTTTAAAACAGGACATCTCTTGTTCGTTGGCGGAATTAATTTTGCCTTATCAGAAATATGGAAGCTAGAAATTTATTAAAATGAAAAATAAAACAACTCATAACAAATAAATTTCATTTTTATCACCGGAAAGAGATCTCATTAGTTTATAATTTATTTTTATTATATTTTCTTTTTTTTTTTTATAATTCAAAGGTTAAATTAGAAGATTTAAATTTTTTCGTTTGTGTCACATATAAATAAACACAAACAAAAAGTATTTTTCTCTCTCTCTCCCTTTTCATATACGGGCGTATGAATTCAAACAATTCTAGCAAAAAAAAAAAAAAGTTCGCAACCAAAAACCTACGATTTATGTCTCCTATTCATCAAAAAAAGGTCAATAATTTTTTCGGTCTTTGCTTCGTTGGGGTGAATAGAAAATAATAAGATATAAGAGGTCAAACTTTTTCATTTCTGGCTGTGAAATAATAAATAACATCCCAACTTCGTTTTGATATTTTTATTTAATAAATTCCATAAAAATAAGAAAAAGTGTGATTTAGATGACGTCAAATTTTAGTTTATTTTTCCCCCCACAACACTCCACCAAAAAACTCAACTCATTTGATTCATTTCTGCCGGATGAGAAACTTTGAAATGTAAATAAGATATATTTTAAAGTTTTAAATATAAGAAAAATGGATTTGAGTTGGACTTTATAAAGTTAAGTTGAGATTAGAGACAATGGGTACTAAAGTACTTCGCTAATGATCTAAGTTGTGCAAAATTTTTACAGGCATAATAAATGGGGTCAGAGACAATTCCCTTTTTAATACTTATACTATTTTAATGATAATATCTTCATTTCCCGAATAAATTCAAAAAAAAAAAAAAAAATTAAAAATAAATTGGTTTATTATACAAATAGGTACTATAGGTATTATCAACAACAAAATTAATTGCAAAAAGTTAGATTAGCTAGTTTTTATCAAATGACGAATTAGATGCAACTTGCCCCCCGCCCCCTCCCCAACTACGTAGTTGTCTAAACCAATCTAAATAATTTATCTGACTTTCAATGGGTGGTTTTTTTCCATTTGGGAATTTGCAGTTCCCGATCCCTAATTTAAATCAAGAGCTATAAATTTGCTTTGAAAGATTCTCTCTATCTAATGAAAAAATTTCAATGAAAATTGTTCCAAAAAAATCAAATATTTTTGAAGAGACACTAAATTTTTACATTAAATTTGTTTTATTTTAATAAAATCAAAAAATATATAGGCATCTAAAGAAATAGGATTAGGAATCGGTTTCCAATTTTTTGATGTCGCGAACTCTACGTAACGAAAGTTAATTTACTAAAATACAAAAGGTAATCAGCCAAAACATTTTGTAATATCAATACATATTTAGATATCGCTTTTGTTCATTTCAACCCTTAATATAAAGCCCAGGATTGGGGACCCCGAGCAATCAGCGTGTAGAACGCCCTCCGGTATCCATCGGTACTTTGTATTTTAAATTTTAATAAATCGAATTCTAGCCCCTAATGGCCGAAGTAGCCGAAAAAAAACTTAATATACAAAGTTTATATTTTAATTATATCATAACCGTCTGTCGATATTACAATAAAATTTTTATGAATTGATTCAAGTAGTAAAAACAAAGAATTTCAACCTGAAGAAGTCAGTACTGGGATTATTTAAAAATTTTTTGGTGATTTCATAAATAAGATAAATTAATTAAAATGAAATAATAAATTAAAAAAATATAAGATAGAAGAATTTAGGAAATTTCAAACGAAAATTTGGTCAGCAAACAAATTTTTGAGATGAAATTAAATGACTGACGTTGTGAGTCTTGACTTTACTAGCAATTTCTGAAAGAAGTCTATATTTAATAATAATTATAAAACTATAAGCTAAATTTTTTCTGGAATTGAATTAATAAATTTTCTAAATCCCCATAGTATAAATATAAAAGTGTAAACGTAGAGATTATGGCATTCATACTTTTAATCATCATTCTTAAACAAGTAGTTAAAATTTCATTTTATTAAATAAGAAATGAAACATTGTGAAATTCTTTTTAAATTTTACTTAAGAATTGTCATTAACAAAAGCCGCACAAAAGTTACCAGATGTTTTTAATTATTTATTTATTTAAAATACATTTTACACTTTAACTACCAAATTAAATAAAAATGCAATTCTTAATCTATTTTTTAATGCGTTCCAAGTTTCGCCCAGAGAGAGTATTTAAGCAAGAATATATTAATTGGCAAATGAATAAATGAATAAAATATCAACGGTGTGAGAGTGCGAGAGAGAGAGAGAAAAAAAACCTTTGTACATTTGGATATTGAAAACTCGTTGCAACTAACATTTCGTTCACAGCGAAAAAAAACCTTGTAAACATTAAATTGTTATTGGAATATTACATTATGCCTGTAAAAGTGGGTGTAATTTGCTGACCCTTTGCCCCGTGGCCGTGTATGCAAATTCAAGGCATTATTTCATTGGATGCCCGTTTCGCATTTGCATAGGCGTCCATTTGGAATTAGGGGTGGACCAAGTCACAAAGTCAGCTGGTGTGCGCTTTGGATTCGAGTGCTCGTTGTATTGACACATGCTATCTCCACTAATCTTATAACAATTTAATTAGGGTCCCTTTCACTTAAGATAAGTAATAAATCTTCTAAAAAATATAGAAATATCAAGTAAACAAATCCTCTTTAAGAGAAAATCGAAGGAATAAAAAGACTGTCAAAAAATGATCAAGGAAGTTTTAAGATTTTATTTCAAAACTGAAGTTACTAGTCCCGAATAGCTCTAGTTTATGGGGCAAGTGAAAATTAGATTTCAAAAGTAAATAAGGCCATTATTTTGAATTTTTTAAATTTTTTACCTACCTACCTACCTACAGGTATGAGAATTGTTTAAAAACGTAAAACCATATTGGAGAGTTTAGAAAATTTTTTTTTTTCATAGTTAATAAAAAGCAAGAAAGAACCTACGACAGATAGTTAAAATATGAAAAATAAAAGCACAACGCCTTTGGTTGGACGGTTAGGCAACCCCATTCTCATCTAAGTTCAGTTTTTTGCATAATACCTGGCAAAATGTCATGCACACCATTTTATCATTTTTTTGGTGTTTAGATTTTACAGTTGTTATCATTAATAAAAGAATTTGATTTTCAGTTTACTGTGATTTTTTGTAAAAATAACAACGTTTCGGCTACTCATTATGTGGCCTTCTTCAGGTAATTTAGTTAAGATTATAAAAGTTGTCACAGATGTAACTAAGATGTAGTTAAGATTACAAAGGTTGTCACAGATGTGTAATCCTATTGAATTATACCTGAAGATGGCCACAGAATGAATGAGTGGTCGAAAAGTTGTAACTTTCACAAATAAACCACAGTTAATTCGAAAATCAAATTCTTTCATTAATTTTATCATTTTTGTTCAGGGGCCCACATCTTGTGGGTACGTGGATGGGCGACCATGAGCTGCCCGAGCTGGGACAGACAGTCCCTCAGTTCTTTAAATGTCTGACTCTTCCTTCCTCTTTTCAACAGGCTTCAGTCCGTGCGACGGGCCGGCCTGTCCTATTTCTTCCGGTCGTAAAAACGTATGATAAGGTTAGAGGGAAAGAGTGAGTCCGCCGACCCCACATCGCGGGAATAAGGCGAGGAGAGAAGAAGATTAATTTTATCATTTTGTTCTACTGATCTCTTCCAATATTTGTGTTAAAAAGTGACAAGTTGAACTTCGTTTCTCAAGGCAATAACTTTAATACTGAGACGAGTTTTCCGTTTCTTACACAGGAGGAGATACCACTGATTTTGGTTTATTTCCCTTTTACTTGAAATTGATTCCCGATTTCACAAGTGTCTTTTAAGTTTCATTAAATAAAATTTCATTTATAGAAGACTAATTGGCAAAAAAATCATTAGTGTAATCTTAACAATAATACAACTTCAGAAATTAATTTTATGTTTGTTAATTAGTTTATACAATTACATTTCAATAACAATTTCAAAGAAAAAAATAATTACGTCAAAGCGTTTCTCTTAGTGATACTCTAACCGCAAAATCTCTTATTCCTTTGATCAGGATGACAATCATAATTAATTCATGATTCATTATCCCTGAGTTGATCATTTGAAGGTTCACCCTGTGTCCATGATGAGAGAGGAGGGGTGGGGGAGAGGCAAATGCGGGCTAAATTGAAACACAAGTAGAACCGCTTTGGAGTTAACCCCCGGGATGGTTTCATGCGTTTCAATTGTGATTTAAAAATTCAACAGGCCACGAGCCCTCCTAATTGATGGAGTTAAACCCTTCTGGTAAGTCAGGGATATTTAAATATAACAATGAAGAGTAAATTGACATTCAGCATTCTTGCAATATATGCTAGTCTAACAGCCGATATAGTATTAGCCTATATCTGGCCTATATTTATATATTTTTATGCTTTTTAAAAGACACATAATATATAATAACATTTATAAAGCATTCATTGTTAAAAGATCAATGAAAATCAACCAAATGCATTAAATATCATTAGCTATCATTCTGACATCTCTTGGCAAATTTTTGAATTACTTGATTTTCTGGGCATACTTGTTATGACACACAACGCCATCTTATCGGAAAAAACATGAGTAACACCTTCGCTCCCGTTTCCCATAATAAAATGAAATTTTAACTACTTGTTTAAGAATGATGATTATACTTATTATTAGATTATATGTTCTATTAATACCTCCCTCTTAGGTGTTATATATAGAATATTCATAATTTTGTATTCGTGGATTTATATTTCCTCTACAACAAATCAATATGTTTGAAAATTTAAAAAAGAGATAAGCACAAAAATCTATATTTTATCATGATTTGAAAACGGATTTAAAAAAAAAAAAAGCTTTTAAAAAAAATAATGAAATTTTTTATATCTTCCTTCCCTCCTTTAATTAGAATAGGCTCTTTTATTTATTAAACAGAATAATTATCTCTTTGTATTAACCAATTTTTTATACTTTGGAAGGGAGGGGGGGGGGGGAAGGCGATCGCCCTTCCCCACACCCGAAATATTCTTTTTTTTTGTAGGAGAAAAAATATTTAAAATATTAAGTAATTATAATAAGTAACATCAGATCCTACAAAATTTGACAAAAATGCCTTAATCTCTCCGAATTCTCTCCCTCTATTATTTTATCAAATCGTGATTATTTTCTTTTCCAAAAATATTACTTCAGAAAAAAAAACTGCAATAACTGTTTTCCAAAATTACCTAATGGCTCTACTTCAAAGTTCATATTCATCTTACTTATCGACTTTAAGCCAGTATGTTAATAAATCCTAAGCAAGTTATTTTCTGGAAGAAGAAGAAAAATATAAAAATTCATAGTCGGCAATTTTCCCACTTTTAAAAAATTTGAATATTAAACGACACTCTTTGCGCCAGTTCAGACTAATTTAATTATAAGCTACCTTTCCCAACTTCCCTTTTTTTGTCTCTAAAAGTTGGAGAATCGTTGCCTCTCTAGTAGACCGAAAATGACCTCACGATTGCTATCCTGGATTACTAAACCCTTACTACGCAACTAGACAATTTGACAGAAAAACCTTATCAGTAAATATTGATGTAAAATGGAGAAAAAAAAACCTCGGGTAACTTGTGGTTGTTATCAGCATACATGCTTTATTGAAGATTATTTTTTCTTATTTATGAACAAAAAAAATATATATGGGGCATTCCACGCCAACTCGACCACTTCTGAACCCGACCATTTTTGATTTGGCTGAAACTTTGTCATCTTTTTGTACCCTATTCAAAACGTGTCTGAGAATTTTTTCAGATTTTTCGACCCAGCAAAAAAAAGTTATAGCATTTTCAAAAAACATCGATTTTTTTTTTAAATAACCGTAAAACTGTCAAAAATTAACTTATCGGGGCGATTTTTTTTTTGAAATTTTTGTCTTTAAATGTAGTTTTCAGAAAAAAATATGACAAAATTTTACAGATTCATCTTGAACGTTTTTTTTGACATTTTCGGAAAAAAACGAAAATTTCGGGATGAATGACACTTTTTTTTTTAATTTTTTTTTTTATAAAAAACTTTGATTTTTTCTACAAATGCTCTGAAAATTTCAGAGTGGGATTATTTCGCGTTCTATTTTTTTTTATTTTTGAAAAATTTTTTTTTTTTTTCTCCGCTTATTTATCATGATGGTGCTCTTAAATTCTTCCAGGACTGTCCGAGATTCTAGAAAATTGAAGAAAAATAATAATAATAATAGTTAGGGGTGATGAAAATCGAGAAAATTCCATTTATCCTGAAAAAATTAGAAATTAGTTGTTTTTCAATTACTGAAGTATTTGAAGCGTCAAGTAAAAGCTTAGAAACATGGGCGTAACTAGGGGGGTGCCGGGGAGGCCTGCCCCCCTCCAGAAAGCTCCTTGCCCCAAGAAAAATTAAAGGGGGGCCATGGGACCAGCCATCTTCTGGTGGGCCTGGAAAGCCCCATATTTTCTCAATTTTTCTTGGGGCAAGAAGCTTTCTGGAGGGGGGCAGGCCTCCCCGGCACCCCCTAGTTACGTCCATGTTTCTAAGCTTTTACTTGACGCTTCAAATTCTTCAGTAGTTGAATACACAACTAATTTCTAATTTTTTCAGGATAAATGGAATTTTCTCGATTTTCATCACCCCTAACTATTATTATTATTATTTTTCTTCAATTTTCTAGAATCTCAGTCAATCCTGGAAGCATTTAAGAGCGCCATCATGATAAATAAGCGGAGAAAAAAAAATTTTTTTTTCAAAAATAAAAAAAAAATAGAACGCGAAATAATCCCACTCTGAAATTTTCAGAGCATTTGTAGAAAAAATCAAAGTTTTTTATAAAAAAAAAAATTAAAAAAAAAAGTGTCATTCATCCCGAAATTTTCGTTTTTTTCCGAAAATGTCCAAAAACGTTCAAGATGAATCTGTAAAATTTTGTCATATTTTTTTCTGAAAAGTACATTTAAAGACAAAAATTTCAAAAAAAAAATCGTCCCGATAAGTTAATTTTTGACAGTTTTACGGTTATTTGAAAAAAAAATCGATGTTTTTTGAAAATGCTATAACTTTTTTTTGGCTGGGTCGAAAAATCTGAAAAAATTCTCAGACACGTTTTGAATAAGGTACAAAAAGATGACAAAGTTTCAGCCAAATCAAAAATGGTCGGGTTCAGAAGTGGTCGAGTTGGCGTGGAATGCCCCATATATATAATTTCGAGATCAATAAAAACTAAAAACATGTTTGTCAGATTGTATTTTAATAAAATCAATGATAGTTAAAAATTCTAAATAATAAATATGTATAAACCATGTGCATAATAATTTCATAATTAATAGGCATTTTAATAATAAAATAGCCTAATATTTATTTCATATTTTGATGAATGCTTTTTAGTTCTCTTTGTTTTATTTATTAGAAAAATCATACTGCGGCAAACTAAATATGATATAAAAGAGTTATTTATAATACACTGAATATTTTATTTATAAATACAAAACAAAATGGATACTCATATTAAAATTCAATTTCATAGACAAGATTCATTTTCCCATTACTTGTTAATTTACTACGAGTATGTTAATTAGTTTTTAAACATATAAAATTCAATGTCTTTATCAAAAACAAAATTCCCCAGTGGAAAATTAAACTTTTACTATTAATTTGAAATCTCATTCGAAAACAAATTACTTAATCCGGAAGTCTTGTTCTTCCTCTCACTTCCTGTAATGCATTACGTTGTTTAATAATATCGATCTCCTCACTCTCTGTTCAAATAAAGATCAAAGCATTAGGGTATAAGACCCAGAATTTTTCTTCAGTGAGTCGAGGGGTTTTCTCTCGATAGACTTTTTGCTACTCAGATCGTCGTAAAGACACCTAGTTATTCCAAGCACCACTTCTACGCCCCTTTCTTTTTGTATTCGATTTCTCATGACTCAGTCAGCTATTATAAGACCAACAAAACAAAACATAAAAATATCTATTTTTTATAATTTTAAACACAATTAATTTGAATAAAATTAGCCTTAAAAAAATATATCAGTATTCCAAAAATGGCGGAGGAATGGCTGACAGCCGACCAATCAGGGCGCGTCATAACAAAGTTGTTACAAAAACACTAAAAATTAAAATAACTTAATAGTTTTCCTATACAAAAACACTGTAAGTGATTTCCCAAAACTTGCTATTTGCGGTGACAACGGCCACCTTGAACCTCTATCGAGATCTCTGTTCTAAAGGCTTATATTATAAATAAAACCCGTGGTGATGACTAGAAAAAAAGTATTTTGGGCAAAATATTTTTCATTAAGATTTTTTTTTTTATTAATATTTCATTTAAAAAGTATATGTATGCGTGTGGCTTGATTAAAATATAAATCCAAACTTTTGAAATTATTTATTTATTTTTTTTAATATTAAAAAAATGTTAATGCTTTCATTTTTAATACATATCTAAATATTATTTTTTTTTTTAAATGTCAAATATTTGTCATTTTTCGAATCGATGCCTCGAGGCCATTAGGTAATAATTTCAATATCTCCGACAATCACAAATGAAATATTGCCATGTGTTGATTTATATACTATCAGTATTCTATCAGGGTCATCAAGTAGAAAAGGAAAAAATAAAATCACAAATTTTAAATAATTAAGCTTAGGTCAAAAAAAAAGGTTTTAGTTTGGGTGTCTATTTTCTCTTCTAAAAAATACTAGAAAAAGTTTTTGATAATAAATTTATTTTAATAATCATATATTAAAAATATTTTTAAAACTTTTCTTCTAAATAAAAAAAAAAAAACTTTGTTCCCTGATCATCAAAAAATACATACATATGTATATATGTGTACATATATATTGTTTAAAATGATAAACATCGGAATAATTTTAAAGCTATCAAAAAGTTAAACAAAAACTATACTCATTTTTAATCTAAAAGTTTTTTTTTTTAATTTATTTTTACTGTAATTTAATAAAGTAAACATAAAAAAAAACTCAGGTAAAAAAGAACTCTAACCTCAAATTATTAAAATAGGCCGGCTAATGGAGTTTTTTTTTAATTAAATTATCAAATTTAAAATATTGCAAAAAAAAAAAAAAATGTTAAAAAAAAATTGCTAATGTTATTGATTAAAAAAAAAAAAATTCGTTTAATATTAATATTCTAAAGTATTTTCTATCTTCTTTAATCTTTCTGCGTTAAATTAAAATATTTAAAAGAGCAACTTGAGGAAAATGCTTGGCCCTTGATCTTCTTTTTAATTTATGCCTCTGTTGTAAGCAAAAGCGTAAGAGATTGGCTTGCGAACCCCGAATAGATAAATAAGGAAATTTAAAAATTATCTTAAGCAAAGATGTAAGATATTATCATGTTATTAGAAATTTTCATTTATCACAAAAATTTAATTAACAAGATATTTTTTTTTTTTTATTTATATATCAAAAATCTTTAATATATTTTAAGAGAAAATCTATTGAGAAAAAAAAATAATAATCAAATAATAAATATCAGGTAGATTTTATTTGAATATCGAATTGTCATCTGGTATTAAAGAGATGTAAAGAATTTTTTTCATTTTCTTAATTAGAAAAGCAGATTAACGAAATTTGACTTTCACGACGTAGTAATTTGTTTTTATTTATAAAAAAAAAAGAGAGAGAGAGGATTAATGAAATTTGAACTCGGGGATGTAGCGAAATGGTTCATTTTCTTAATCCACGAAAGGAGATTAATGCATCATCATTTTGCATTAATATTAAGACTAAATGACATAATATATCTCAATATTCATAAAGAATGAGTCCAAACAAGAAACGTCATTATAGCAAAAACGACATTTTCTTTGCTTAAAAAATAAATTAATATTAATATTAGAATGTGTTCCGGGTTCGCGAAAAAAATTTATTTCAACCTACCAATCATTTGAAATAAATAGTGAAAAATTTATAATTATGCCGATAAATATATATGAGGGGTCCAGATCAAAAATGAATCAAGTCCACTTTTTACTCTTTTGAATCAAAGTTAAAGCCTTATATTTAATTCCTCTTAAAATATACATCTCAGCAATCATTAAGAACTTAAATTATACTTAATCTAACTTGTAAGTTCACATTTTAAATTTTATATTCAGATTTTTGGATTTTTGTCAGATTTTTTTTTTTTTTTTTTTGCTTTAAGGTACTGCTGCACTCTGGAAAATTAGTATTGAAATTCCGTCATTGTTCATTATTAAGCCGAATATCTACGATAATTTACTATCCAAAAAGGCTTAAATAAGAAAATTGTTTACTCTTGGACTTGGCCCACTTTTGCTTTGAACCACTCATATAATTTAAAAAATATATTATAACGTATATTATAATAATAGTGTACATTTTCACGAATTGAGGATATAATTTATTGCAGGATACAAATTAAAAATGTGTTTTATTTATTAAAATTACAACGTTTCGGTAACTAGTTGGGGCCCTTATTAAGTCTAGAATGAAAGTGTATCATTATAATAAAGTTAATATCAAAACACCTTTTTAATATGTATCTAATTATGGAAAAAATTATATTACTAATAAAATATTTAAGAGTTTTATGAAGCGCTAGCTACTGACTTCAGGTCCCTGTGTGTATATGCCTGTTCTCTCGCTGATTGGCAAGATTTCCAGGAAGCGGAGTTAGGGAGGGAAATTTAAAACTTTAACTCAGAGAGGGAAATTTAAAACTTTCAAATTTTGCAAACATTGAGCAAGAATAAATTTGATGCATTTGCTTGCCGAAGGCGAACAAGAGAGTCCATTGAAAGAGGTTGGAGATTCTGAGTTCGATTCCTAGGAGACATGGGACGCTTGGAATAAACATACAAATTCGTTAAATAATTTATTTGTTTTCGGTCACTTGTCATAATCTTCCTCATGTCAATTCTAAATTAAATCTTAACATATATCTTGGTGGGGGGGGAAGGGAGAATATTTTTTACTAGATATATCTTAAGATTATCTAGAGATATATAATTTATATAATAACGAAGATGCGAAGGTTAAAAAGTTCTTTTTAACGTTAAGAATAAAATTGAAATGAAAACATTTAGAGATGTTATTATTAAATGAAGGGCATGTTAAGAATCAACTAAATTCCAATTCACTGTATACACGAAAGGGAAAATAGCTTTTTGCTTTTTCTTTCTAAATTACCCTCTCGTGAAATGCTTATTCAGTTTCTAATTCAATAAAAAAAAAAAAGAAATCAACGAATAAATTGGATACACAACTAACAATCTCAATATGCAATTCAAAAAGTGCGATTAGATAGTTCCATTTAATAAAATATTACGTGAATTTTATTTTCTGAATTAAATTAAAAATATATTATAATTAGCAACATTTTTCGGCTCACGAAATTTTATTATCAAAAATAAATGATGTTTTTCTATTTTTTTTTTTTTTTTAGAATTTCAAAAAATCTGGTGTGACTGGTCTCAGATTTTTTGTGTCGACATATATTTAGTTTCCGCTGATTTATTAGATTCAAGATATAATAAAATTTACAAGCATGGTAAAAAAATTTATATTTTGTTACCATGGCGATTTTGTGCAAAAGCTTCGTGTGCTTCCCATGGAGGTACCTAACTTAAATATAAAATATCAACCTCCTAGCTCTTTTCCTTCATGTTTCATTTTGGTTACATTGGATACATGTATTTACAACAAAATCCTGACATGGATCGAATACTTTCTCTATATTTAGGTAGGAGAAAGTAAAAACGTTTCTATGAAAAACAAAATATAATAAAAACACTTGATAGTATATTTCGATACCATGGCAACCATTTCTCCTATCTTTCCTATGAAGTACAAGAGTAATGTATGCTTCAAACAATTTTCAGAGCAAAATGAGAATATACATTTAAAAGAGCATCTAAAAATTAGTTGATTTTTGAATTTTAATCAAAATCGTTAAAGCGAATTTTGAAAAAATTGAAAAAAAGTACATCAGTAAAGTACCAGTATTTTTTGGTCGATTTTCTTTAAAAGCTTATTTTCACGCTCCAGTGACCTGCCTAATTTAAATATAAAATTTCAGCTTCATAGTTCAATTTCTTCATGCTTAAAATTGAACACAGACCCCAAACTCAGACAGACCATGTCGCGAAAACCATTTTTTGGATTCAGGGGACCTTAAAACGTCCATCAATATTCCATCAAAATCTCGAGATCGAATTTTTGACATGAATCCAATACTTTCTCTCTATATTTTTTTTTTTTTTTTTTTAATAAAAAACATTCACACTTTTTTCTCATTCACACTCACATTCACACACTCATTTACACAGCCTTTTCGGCAACTTAGGCCATTTAAGACTTTAAACGATATCCGTTAATGATTATTATACATATTGGGGTCCAAGCATTTTTATTTAAGTCATTTGGTATCTGTAATAAATATATAGATTAGAAATCAGAAAATATGTGTTTATTTAATCCAACGCTCATAACAACATAACATTTATCATATAACAATCGGAACTACAACAATTAATAAGTAATTGAGCACAGTACATTACAGTATCCAAATGCCTTAAATAAAATTATCGGACTGCCTGGGGTCCGAACCCGTCACGGGTTCGGTATAGAAGGTTGACACGCTACCAACTACTCCAGGCCCCGTGGGCTTCTCTCTATTTAGAGGTAAAAGAAAGTAATTACAGTCTCAATCTAAAAGAGGTTAATATTTATTATTTCTTCCAAAGGGTATATGAAGCGAAATCTTTTACCGCCAGAGGTCTGTCTGATGATCCTGAATTTCTAATTGGAAATAAGACGATCTAGTGTATATGAGGATTAAATGATGAAACATTAAGTCAGCTCTAATATTGGACCAACCATTAATTCAATTGAATCCTCCATTGTTATTATTAAAACATTAGAGTTATGTCTCTTGACTATGCGATTATGAGAGAGCTATTAAGAGGGGAGGACTTGTCCTCGTAATTCATTAATCATAAGGACGGATTTACACACACAACCTACCCTTGTCTCCTTTAAAAAAAAAAATGTTAAAACCACTCTATTTCGCTCTGGGAGCTTTTAAGGTTATTTATTTATTTTTTTTTATTTATCTTCAAACTGCAATTACAAAGTTTCTACAGAAACTTATGTAATTATGTTATTTCAAACTTAGATTATTGGAATTAGGTTGCTTTACTAATTAGGCTTATAATTTTATCCTAAACGAAACTTTAGGTAGTTTAGTTAAGCTAGATACCTGGTAGTTATTACTAGGTCTATCTATTTTAATTTCCTGTCAAAGATTGAAAATCCCAGGGATTTTATTTGAACAATAAACTTTGATATTTTAAGAAGAGAGTGACGTTGCACCTCAAATAGGGATGTCAAATGTCTAGTTTTTTGCATAAATAAACGATTCTGGGAAGATTACAATGATATGTACATTTATTAAAAATTTCTCTGGAACTTGTTAATTGATAAATGAAGTAGTCGGGCGCAGATAGTGCAAACCTCCAAATATATAGTTCTGAGATATTTCAATTTAAACTTTGCAAACAAACAAAAAACAATAGGAAGTTTGTTTGTTTGCTACTGTCAGAGCACTCTAATGGCAATATCAGGCTGAGAAACAAATTGTACACAAATTGTGGCACATACCTTTGCTCAATTGAAGGTGCTGAAAAGTCGGGTTTGTCATAATTTGGGGTTAGCACTGTCTGCAGCCTACTCCTTCAATTTAGGTTGCATATTTTTCAGTAGGCTAATCAAAGACGAGCTAATTTCTTCATTACCTAAATGAGTATTTTTTGTCTCTTTTGCTTTTTGTTTCCCCCGCTCAACATTAACATTCAAAAAGCGACATTTTGTATCATCCTAAGATGATTTTATGATACATGATTTTTTGTGTTATTTGGAGAGACGAGTCATATAACATTACATTATCAGTAAAATTGTTACTAACTCCTTATCTTTAAATTAGTAATCAAAAAGCAACAATAACCATCCAGAATCCTTCATAAAATTTATATTATAATACGATTGATTATCAATTAATTTTCATTTCTCCAATAAATTTTACTCCATTATAACATACGAAGATAAGCCGAAGATGGGTATACAGTATTATTAATTCGTCTAAAATATTTCCAGTTATTTATTATTTGACTTGTAAAGGAAAATATTCTATTTAATATGATTGGAATTTCCTATGGAAATATTTGAAATATGTGCATTTATATGAGGGTTGAATTTGGTTGATAAGGATATTAATATTGAATATCTTTTAATCTAAATACGATAACAATATCAATTCAATATACAAAATAAAAAATAAAGTGATGTTGTCAACATATAACCAAGCCACACAGAATTAGATTCTTATATTTTTTTTGTTTTTTGTAAAAAAATAAATAATTCTTGTTTGGTAATTAACAGCTTATTGAAAAGGTTTTCTAAAAAAATAAATAATTTTCAGGTATTGGGGTGGATTACGTTTTGGAATAAAAAACCGACACTTATGTAAGATTTCACAGAAAATAAGTCCCAACCTTAGCTCGGGTAACTCATGATCGCCATCCACGCACTCACAATATATGAGCCCTTAGTGAATTTATAGCTTACCAAAAATTAATAATTCTTCATTCTAATTTGTCTTTAATATATTCACAAAAAATAGTCACTTTCCTATATATTTTGCAAAATCAAATTTGGTATGATCGCATACACAATACTTTTGAATTGTAATTTTTTTGAATAGAAAATGTAAGTTTCTTAACTTCAGCCCTTAAATAAAGAGTGTTATTTATTTATTTTTTGTTTTATTTTTATGTCCTAATAAAAGTAACAAAAAAAGGTTATTATACGAAAATATAGATAATAGAGTTTTATCTCATGGCTCTCAAAGGCTGGAATAGTTGACCTTAAAGAGGACCATAAGGAACGAATGAGGCAAATTCATTCTTCACTTCTCTAACTCCTATCCTACAAAAAAAATATCCTCTCTCTTTTTTCCACATTAAAAATGAAATATTAGTATGTTTATATAAATAACGAAAAAAGTATTAAATTAAATGGTCAAATATATAGAATACCTTAATAAATATGTTCAGTTATTTCACCACTTCTGTGGTAAAATTAAAGAAATAAATACGTGAAAATGAGGCTACAACGAAGGAAATTATTTTTATTATTCTACCGTCTCTTGCAACGATATAGTGTATTTCGAAAGTTTTGATGTTTTACATAGTAAAAATATATTATTTTAAAAATAAATGAAACATTCTTATTTAAATTATTCTGAGGACTTTTTTTTTACTTATGTTACTGAGAATTAAGTAAGAAATGAACATGATGAACATCATTGTTAAGCACTGACAAGGAAACAGGCCCGGCGGTTTTCTGGGGGGCACCGAAAAATAATAAAAACCATAGTAAAACATAGTAAAAATTTAAGTATTATGGACTTTCCAATGGAAATTAAATTTATATAACTTTTGTTTAACAAATAAAATGTTCCTTGAGAACATTAAGTATAAATTAATATAACTTATATAAATTTTTATAGTTTTCTTTTATTTTATAGTGAAATTGACATTTTTCTTAGGAGGATTTTTGAATTTGGCCTTTGTGTCTATATTGATTAAAGCAGCAAGTCGAGCATAATAAAATGACTCATATAGTTGAAAATTTCAATTTTTCTAATCTTTACCCCTTAAGCATTGACAACCCAGCAAGCTAAGCTGTGAAAAATATTGCCTAAAGTCCCCTTCTTGAAAAGGCAAAAAGAATGAGATTAGCCGTTATCAACAATATTATTTTTTATTTAATGCCTCAAGGATGAATCATAGTAGCTTGCTTTTTTTGGAGGGGGACGGGTAAGAGGGGGAAGAGGAGGGGAACAATCTGCTTTTTTTTAATAGTTTTCAAGACTTATTCGTTTTTATTGATATTCATATCAAAATTCAAAATATGTATGTCTTCAATTGGATTTAGCGAATCCGAATAATTAGGGCTCTGATCGATATGCACTAAAAAACAACCAACAAAATATGAATTTAAAAAGGTCGAAATATGCACTTAAAATATGCATTGTCAACCCATAATATCTAGTGCTTGATAGCTTTAAACCGTCAAGATAACTCCAATTCGCATAAAATAAATGTTTGCAGAGTTTATTTTTAAAAGAAATTGAATACCGAGTCTCGCTAATCCGGCATACCAGCTAATCCGGTGCGCCGGATTGGCTTTTCAAGCGGGATATTGTAGCAAACAAAGGGGTAATTTAAGAAAACTGTCTTTTTAGATAGGACATTGTCAATTCCTGGTGTCGTTACTAAGCCAATAATTATATTCAAAACGTAGACTCACCGAGTACTGCAGATATTATTCAATAGTGAGGTTTAGGCCTTTTCAGTACACAAATAAAAAATACAATTTTTTTAAAAAATCATATTTATTTTAAAGGTTAACAAACCAATGTAGGTTTCGACAGCTTCCAGCTTGTCTTCCTCAGTGTCGGGTTTGTACCTGGAAGGGTTTACATTTTAGCGTTTAATAATTTTAAATTATTTATATAAATTTTACATTATATATTATATACCTTTTTATAGGTGATTTTTACAGAAATCCTCTCCAGGAACAAACCTTCTTTTCCATTTAATGCCCAACACTTTTCTATCAACATACATCAGTTAAAAAATGCGATTAATAATAAATCTAATTTTGTCTTTCTTTATATAAAATTATCTCCTAACAGTCAGAGACATCTATTGGTATTTTTACATTTCTACATTTGGATATAAGTTATTTTAAGACATTTAGAAATAAAACAAATTGAAATTATTTTTTCTTAAAACTATGATTAAAAAACCGAAAGGCTGTTTTTCTATACAAGAATTATTTTCATACATTTTCAAACATAAAAGGACCAGGAGGGGGGGGGGGCCTTAACAGAAACTATTTAAATCTGTTCATTATTAAGCTATAACACTCTGAGAGGTTTTCGGTGTCTGTCTTGAAATTTATAGCTCTGTTTATATTTATTTGAATGTTGGCCGCCTCTTTGAATTTTCTTTTGTCTTCGTTTTTTTCAAAACATACAATTTTTGTGTTCTCAAAATCCATTTCATGTTTGAAGTCCAGGCTGTGTATTGAAAGAGCAGTTTTCATCTGCTTATCTCGCACGGTGTTGAAATGTTCTTTGAGACGAATTCTTAAAGGACGTTTTGTCTCCCCAAAATAAATATAAGGTTTTTTATCCTGTTTACACTTAAGACATTCTATTTGGTAAACCAAATTTTTCTGTTGTAATTTATCCGTTTTATCTTTATTTGAGTAAAGAGGTCTAAGCGTTTGGTTTACCTTGGCAGACAAAAATATATTTTCTTTTTTAAAAATCTTCTTTATTTCTTCCGTTAGGGATGGTATATATGTTATACCTCCATAACGTTTATTTGTTGGGGTGTTTGTATTTACTTTTTTGTTCACTGCCTGATTCTTTGAGTCATTTACTAGTCTTTTCACTAATTCTTTGGGGTAGCCATTCTTCTGCGCCCTTCTTATAAGGTTCCCAAAATTTTTTACTTTGTTTTTTTCGTGACATATATTGTTGATTCTAAAAATTTCATTTTTTATAATGTTCAATTTTTGACACAACGGTTGCATTGATTTGTAGTTTAGCATCCTGTCTGTCTTCGTCAGTTTTCTAAATAAATCTGTTTCCAAAGATCCATCTTCAATTCTTTTTATGTTGATATCTAAAAAATTGATTTCCCCATTGTTTTCTGGAAACAGATTTATTTAGAAAACTGACTAGCAGACAGATGCTAAATACACAATCATCAACCGTTGTCAAAAATTGAACATTATAAAAAATGAAATTTTTAGAATCAACAATATATGCCACGAAAAAAACAAAGTAAAAAATTTTGGGAACACTTAGAAAAGGGCGCAGAAGAATGGCTACCCCAAAGAATTAATTGACTCAAAGACTCAAGAACAGTGAACAAAAAAGTAATACAAACACCCCAACATAAACGTTATGGAGGTATAACCTATATACCATCCCTAACGGAAGAAATAAAGAAGATTTTTAAAAAAGAAAATATATTTTTGTCTGCCAAGGTAAACCAAACGCTTAGACCTCTTTACTCAAATAAAGATAAAATAACAGAATAAATTTTTACCAACAGAATTCTTAAGTGTTATACAGGATAAAAAACCTTATATTTATTTTGGGGAGACAAAACGTCCTTTAAGAATTCGTCTCAAAGAACATTTCAACACCGTGCGAGATAAGCAGATGAAAACTGCTCTTTCAATACACAGCCTGGACTTCAAACATGAAATGGATTTTGAGAACACAAAAATTGTATGTTTTGAAAAAAACGAAGACAAAAGAAAATTCAAAGAGGCGGCCAACATTCAAATAAATATAAACAGAGCTATAAATTTCAAGACAGACACCGAAAACCTCTCAGAGTGTTATAGCTTAATAATGAACAGATTTAAATAGTTTCTGTTAAGGCCCCCCCCCCCCTCCTGGTCCTTTTATGTTTGAAAATGTATGAAAATAATTCTTGTATAGAAAAACAGCCTTTCGGTTTTTTAATCATAGTTTTAAGAAAAAATAATTTCAATTTGTTTTATTTCTAAATGTCTTAAAATAACTTATATCCAAATGTAGAAATGTAAAAATACCAATAGATGTCTCTGACTGTTAGGAGATAATTTTATATAAAGAAAGACAAAATTAGATTTATTATTAATCGCATTTTTAACTGATGTATGTTGATAGAAAAGTGTTGGGCATTAAATGGAAAAGAAGGTTTGTTCCTGGAGAGGATTTCTGTAAAAATCACCTATAAAAAGGTATATAATATATAATGTAAAATTTATATAAATAATTTAAAATTATTAAACGCTAAAATGTAAACCCTTCCAGGTACAAACCCGACACTGAGGAAGACAAGCTGGAAGCTGTCGAAACCTACATTGGTTTGTTAACCTTTAAAATAAATATGATTTTTTAAAAAAAATTGTATTTTTTATTTGTGTACTGAAAAGGCCTAAACCTCACTATTGATTAATTCTTAAATTTACGATTTCTCCCATAGGAAATGTATAGAGGAATATTTATGTATTCTTTTCATTTGTATATTCCATGAATGTAAACAAATCCTCAAGCAGGCACTGGATTGGAATAGAATAATAATAATAATAATAATTTTCTTTTCGCCCTCGGGGCTTGGTGTAGAGGTTAGCGTGCTAACCTCATATACCAAACGTCGCGGGTTCGGACCCCAGGCAGTCCGATGATTTTATTTAAGCCATTTTGGATACCAAATGGCTTAAATAGAAATGCCTGAACCCCCAATATATAGTCTATATATTACTTACAACGGTTATAGTCTAAAGCAGTGGTTTCCAAACTTTTTGTTACAACGCCTCCCTTAAAAATATTTAATCATATGACGCCTCCCCCCCTCCCCCATTTTGTAAAATAATACAAAAACAAACATTTTTTAAAGCTAAAAAATATAAATTTATATTAAGGTGGAGAAAAAAAAATTCCAAGACATGCAGCAAAAATTATTTCTTTTATTGTGACGTTTCGGCCACTGGTTTAGGCCATCTTCAGAGCCGGAGGTGAGAATAAATGAAATTTTGAATGAAAATTAAAACCAGTGGCCGAAACATCACAATAAAAGAAATAATTTTTGCTGCATGTCTTGGAATTTTATTTTTTTTTTACTCCGCCTTAATAATACTTCATTCAACCTCCTTCCTCAAAGACATATATGTCACAATTAATTTATATAAAAATATTTTTTTTATATATTCCAATTTATAAAATTAGAAATCATTTGGAAAATTGCTCGCTGTGGTTAACATTCGCGCCTCCCTTTAGACTAGTCCGCGCCTCACAGTTTGGAAATCGCTGGTGGAGAGTGAATGAGAAAAAAGTGTGAAGGTTTTTTTTTATAAAAAAAAAAGAAGAAAAGAGTCAGCAGAGGGGGGTCCAGGGGGCGAAACCCTCTGCCTAGACGCGAATCCCGCCCAAGGCGGACGACGCGGCTAGTTTATACTGTATAATTCGCTAATGTTTGTCACACTCTGTTTAGGGATGGTGTAAAGGGTGTGTAATTAGCCCCTCTCTGTTATTTGAGAAAAAATACTTAAAAATTTGATATGTATTTGTTTATAAAATTTATTTCATGTATAAACATGTTTGTACAATTTTTTTTATCATCATAAAAGTATGCAATAAATATAAACTATTTATTAACCCAACTATGCGACCGAAACTGCATTAGAACAGAGTTTTTTTTAATTTACCTGGGTGTTGTGTCCCAGGAATGCTCTCTTTATTTAAAATTGATACTTATAATGTGAGGGGGAGGGAGGAAGAAGGAGGGTAAATAAAGGGTTAATATTTAATATGAAAAAAAAGGGTTACTCGAGAAAACAAGACATTTATTTGAGGAGAAATATTTACAGCAAAAAGTAATACACAAAACAAAAATAGACTTGTGTTCTTGATGAACGGCGGGTTGTCTTCTCGGGGTCGGTCTGGCTCGAGGGTGTCCAGGGACCCAAAAAATTACAGCTTTTGGTGGCGCAACTAGAGTCGACCAAGGATTAGAGGACCAAAGGTGCCTCTAACCGAGAGCTGGTGCGGTCAGCGTTGGAAGGCCAAGGGCGCAACTTAGGCTGAGGAGTAGTCAGGGACCAAAGCATGGGGTTGTAACTCACAGGATTTGACATAAGAAAAGTTGCTAACGCCAGAGGTAAGAGGCGCTAGCGTCGCAGTCCCAGATTCGGTAGCTCCGCCCACTATACTCAAATCGGCATGCTAGCGGCAGTCCACTTGTCACATTGTGTTTGTTTGATTCGTGTGCTACCAGCATACCCTTACTACTTCTACTTGAAAAGCGTTGCAAAACATCATAACTCGTGCCTATTAATTTCATATTATTATTATCATCAAAATGGTGTTTAAATCTTATGTGTGCAAGAAATTTGGAAAGGAAAGAAGATTGCATCGTTTCCCAAGCTCAAGTTGTGGTTTATTTACCGTGGAAAATGTGTACTATAAGTAATATATTCTATTTATCAATTAAAGACCTTAGCTAAATTATTAATTTTTTTTTTAACTTGTTAATTTATTTGGATACCAAATAGTGCAAATAATGTGTGGATAATATGTATCATAATAATATATAATATTTTTTATGTATGTTTTAATGTCTATATGACCTAAGATGGCGAAAAAACCATGTGTATTTTGATAAAGCAAAAATAAAAATTTCAACTCTTTAACCATAATAACTTTGTCTTATTGTTTATACTTTATAGACCTATATAAATACGTCTTTACTCAAGATGTTTTTATATTTTCATTTTCAGAAAAAAATTGATATTTTTACATTAACACGTGGGGGGCAAAAGGGCGGAGCCAATTCACGAATGACGTCACTTTGCGACTCTAGCGCTAACAGGCGTCTGTTGTTGCAGTTGTGACGAGTTTGACAGGCTTTCCCATCTATATTATCTATGGACCAAAGGGTGCCACTGGCTACGGCGCATTGACTATACGGGGCCGGAACTGGCCCTTTTATAGGGGTGAGGCAGGAGTGGGGCGACTCCCACTTGACCTAGTAAGGGTGAGAGGGGGATGAGATGTGCTTCTAGTACCGGTGGCGCCCCCGTGAGCCTAAGTACGGGGTGCTTTGGAACTTATTTCGTTACATACTTTAATTTGATGGCAATAGCAAAGTTGAAATTTAATATATATAACGAATTATAAAAAAATAATTGTGATATTTAAGTATTCAATTTTCATATTGATAAAATATAATTTTTAAAATAATTTTTACTTTCTCTTACATCTATATATATATATATTAATGTATAAAGAGAAAGTATTGGATTCATGTCAAAAATTTGATGTCGAGATTTTGATGGATATACACGTTTTGAGGTCCCCTGAATCCAACAAAAGTGCTTTTTGCAACATGGTCTGCCTGTGAACAAAATATCTCACGAAGAAAAAGAGCTAGCAAGTTGAAATTTTATATTTAGATTAGGCACCCCCAAGGGACGTAATACGAAGCTTTTGAACAAAATTGGCCAAAGAGTACTAGTACTTTACTGATGTACTTTTTCAGTTTTTTTCGATTTTCTCAAAATTCGCTCTAACGATTTTGATTAAAATTCAAAAATCAATTATTTTTTTAGATACTCATTCAAATCTATATTCTCATTTTGCTGTCAAAATTGTTTGAAGCACACTTTACTCTTGTGCTTCATAGGGAAGATAGGAGAAATGGTTGCCATGGTAACAAAATATAAATATTTTCCCATACTTATAAATTTGACTCTCTCCCTTACACATGGTCTGTGACAAGCACAGTACACAACTTTCGATTACCGAAGGTAAGAGAAAGTATGTGTGCTGTGCGACAGTCACACCAGATTTTTTTAATAGTATAGATAGTTATTTACAAAATACATATTTCAAAATATTTATATTTTAATAAATATTTTTTTATTTTAATAAAAAAATAAAATCCTCCCTTCCATCCATTCGATAAAAATGTAATTTTTTTATAATATCACTAATTCTTTGATAATTTTTTGGCAATTGAAATAAATTTTCAATAAATTGACGAACTGATTGTATTAAAAGAATTTTAAATTTAATTGGTATTAAATAAGTAACAAATCCAGCAAAAAAATCACTTGTCTCAACTTGTTCATTCCATTGTTGTATAAAACATTCAATTGGGATGACATCTAAAATTTCATTGATAAAATCTAACATTTCACCACCATCTCCATCTCCAACTTGCATTTTCATCTTTCCTCTTAGAATTGGAGCCAAACTCCGCCTCCGCCGCCTCCTTTTGACTATTGAATTCTCATTTGGCGTTAATCCAACACTTTGCTGCTGCTTTTTGACATTCATAATAACCAAGTGTTGTTGCCATCTCTTCTTCTTTTTGTATACCAATTAATTGATGCAATTGTTCAATGAATGTGTCAATAGCGATGCCATTATTGCGTAAATAACAAACAAGATTTGTTATTTCATGAATATTTTCTATATCTTGAATCATTTTTTTAAAATTTTTTTCATTCTCTAAAAAAAATTGTTCAATTTTTGGACGCCATGTGTAATTAATAAAAATTTCTAATATTCGATTATGCGGGATTAGTGATGTTAATGCATCAAAATCCGGATGACTTTGTCCTAAATTGATGACGAGAGAAAATAATAAAAATATCACCTAAAAAAAAACAAAAGTAAAATGTTAAAGATACACAAATTTGTTTCAAACAAAAGTTGTTAGAAATTTTGTACTAAATAATTTTTATTATGACCATTATTTTGATATAATTGATATTTAACGAGATATTTCAATTTTTATATTTTGATCTTCAAATAAAGTATCCCTTCATGTTAGTGGATTATAGTATAAAAATTATTATTCTTTTCTATTATTGATTGAAAACATATATATGAAATTTTAATTCATTTAATCAAACCGTTTAGCAATGATCGTGTGTACAAACTCATTCATTCTACAAAGAAAGTACTACTTATAAGGACGCGATTGTTTTAAAAAATTAAAGCTATCTTATATATAAAATAAAAATAGTTAATAAAGGGAAAAATGAAAAAAAAAAAAATCAACACGTAGCAAGTTATTTTCTTACTAGTATCTAGTCAACAGGTAGCTAGTTATTTTCTTATTATATAGAGGCTAGCAGCAATATCCGCTCTCGGCGGGCACCTTTTTTTTAACGTTTTTAGGATACATATTAATAGATACAAATTTTTTTTTTTTATTAAAGAAAGGTTCCCCCACCCTAATAGCCTAAAACCATCCCCAGAAAATCCTCTACCAATTAAAAAAAAAAAAATCCGTCCAGTAGTTTATCAAAGCAGCATACTGATATAAATAGATCTCAATCCGAAAAAAATAATTATTGTTTATTTAATTATATATTCAATAATTGAATAAATTATAATAATTTTAAATTAATTTAATAATAAATTCCACAAATTTTATTTAATTAATTTTTTTTTTATTTATTTTCAATTTTTTTTTTTTCAATAATTAAATCAATTAAATATTTAATTAAAATAATAATAATAATTAAAGAATGTATTTGGTATTGTTGTCAACAATATTATTAATTTTAATTAAATTATTATTTATAAATAAAAATAAATTAATTGTCTCATCAGGGAATAGAACTAAATATGCTCTAACCTCTAAGCTATCAAGACTTCAAAACTTAGATTAAAAAATTAGATTCCTAGATCGCGTTAGAGTACAAATCCAATGATTCTAGGTTCAAATCCCAGCACAGCCACACTTTTTTTTTTTAAATGAAATATTAACTCGTAAATTTGAATTATATTTTATTAAAGTGTTTTAAACAAAATTCCAAAGGGTGGGAGGGAGTGGGGGGGGGGGATAAAAGAATAAATTTCACTTACGTACATGATGATAGCTATTCATCATTATGTTCTTATAATGATATAAACGCATAAAAACACTTTTTCTCTCTGTCTCTTTTTATTTATATACGCATTTAGATTTTCAAATTATTTTTGTTAATTTTCATTATTTTAAAAATATTTTTTTTTTATCTATATGTACGTGATATTAAAATTATTTTAAAAAATTATTAAAATCATGTATATCCGCGATAATGATTTATTTAATGATGTTTTTCAATAAAAAACGTAAAAAAAAAAAAAAAAACAATTAATTTATGTTCTCATATTTCAATTAATTCATATAATATATGTTTTAAAAAAAATCATTGTGTGGTTTTATGAAAACACGATGCAAGTGAAACTTACGTAATCGTTTAACTGAAAATTATTCAATTAAGGGTATTAAAATCGCGTTTTTAATCTTAACTTAATAATTGGAAAATGGGAAATCAATAGACGCATGTTAAAAACTGAGATCAAAATTTATTTATGAAGATTTGAATCATTTTAAATTATTTTAAAATTTATATTTTATCAATTTAAAATAAATCTCACAATTATTTTTTTTTATAATTCATCAAATAGATTAAATTTCAACTTTCTTATTTTTGTCGCCACGGCCCTTGGCTGGAAATACGACATGCTGATAGAAGAGCGAAAAAATTTGAGGCCATCAAATAAAAGTTTCACTCTAAAATAAGAAAATTTTTACCAAACATACTAATTAATTTAATAATTAAAAATTATTTTAAAATTTATTTATTCTATATATATCAAATAAATGGGAATGTGAAGCAAAGATCCAAAAAGATGTAGAATATATATATAGATCCAAAGAGATGTAGAATATATATATATATATATATATATATATATATATTCTACATCTCTTTGGATCTTTGCTTCACATTCCAATTTATTGAAACAAAGAGACGGTTATATTGAAGAATTAAAAATTATACTGTATATAAAAGATTATCAAATGAAATAGACAAGAAATTTCAATATAGAGGCCTTGAACTTTTAATAAAAATTAAAAAAAAAATTCTAATTAAATTGACCTATTATTTTAGGTTTAATTGATTCAGAATCAATAGAGCTCCCTCCAATTATCATAATTAATTTTTTTTTTTTTTTAAACAAACAATTATCTTAAATTAAATAAATTATTTTTCTGAAAATATTTTTGTTAATAAGTTTTATATACTGTATGTTTAGTACCCATGCCACGCTTCGCTAAATTTTTATTTTTTTAAATAATTTCTAAAACTTAACAAGTAGGTAATCATTTGATTCAGAATTTAATTCTTTGCAATTTATCTTCTAAAGATAATTTTGATTAGAGACATAGTTTAGGAGCTATTTACAAAAAAAGTAAAATTTCGTTTTGGATCATTGAAATATTATAAATAAATTGTGTATTCTTTTATTTATTAGTCTATTTTAGAAAGATACACAATAATAGTAGAAAATAAAAGGCTATGTTAATTTCTTTATTTAAGAACCCATAGCGACGTTTCGGTCGACTATGCGACCATCTTCATAGCTAGAGTTCAGTCAACAGAAAAACCTCTTAAGTTCTTTGATTGAACTCATCCATGAAGATGGTGGCATAGTTGACCGAAACGTCGCTGTGGGTTCTTAAATAAAGAAATTAACATAGCTGCTCGGCTCTTTATTTTCTACTACATATTGATACAGCTATTTGCCTCGCTAACATACACAATAATTTGGTCAGTTGAGTACAAACTCTAACTTCCTCGGTTCAAATCCCAGGTGAGGAAATTTTTTTTTTTTTTTTTGTTTTTAGTTTAAATTTTTTCTCTGATTTATTCTTTTTATTTATTTGCTTTTATGACATGTCATGCATACTAAACTTTTTTTTTTAATCCAAATTTTATTTATTTATTTTTTTTAAATCCCTAATCATGCATTCATCCATCCATGCCTGGAAAGTTGTCAGTCTGTGAAAATGAAATTATCACTGTGTTTGAGGCACTCAAGCGTTATCTCTCCCTCTCTCGGGCGCTAAATATTCTGCTGTTTGTTTATTATATTAATATAATAATAATAATAATTATATAAACTAACGATTAAAAAAAAATCTATTTATTAGAAATAACTCATTTATAATTTTTTTTTTTTTTTTTTTCATTTTTGAACAAATCCTTTTTAATATTGGAATCATGTTAAATTTCAAATTCAATTATTTGATCAAACACATTAAATACATGAGATAAATTGGTTAAATCAGTGTTTCCCAAACTGTGCGCCGAGGCGCCCCTGGGAGCGCCGTGAACATTTTCCTATACAAAATATTATTGAT
>JAKCPI010001877.1:0-133699 GCA_023213315.1 Euborellia annulipes | reverse complement strand
CAATGTGAATTTTGCGAACAAGTTTCACTTCTCTGGTATGAATACACGAATTGATTTTTTTTTACTTTCTCTTACCTCTATATATATGTTAATATATATAGAGAGAAAGTATTGGATTCATGTCAAAAATTCGATGTCGAGATTTTGATGGATATACACGTTTTGAGGTCCCCTGAATCCAAAAAAGTGGTTTTCGCGACATGGTCTGTCTGTGAACATAATATCTCAAGAACGAAGAGCTAGGAAGTTGAAATTTTATATTTAAGTTAGGCATCCCCCTGGGACGTGACACGAAGCTTTTGAACAAAATCGACCAAAGAGTACTAGTACTTTACTGACGTATTTTTTCAGTTTTTTCGATTTTCTCTAACTTCGCTCCAACAATTTTTTTTTTTTTTTTAAATTAAAAATCAATTATTTTTTAGATTCTCTTTAAAATGTATATTCTTATTTTATCATTGAAATCTTCTGAAGACCACTTTACTCTTGTACTCCATATAAAAGATAGTAGAAATGGTTGCCATGGTAACAAAATATAAATATTTTCGCATTCTTGTAAATTTTACATCTTAAAAATCGAATGTACCGTACTGTCGAAACTAAATAGATGTCGACACAAAAAATCTGGTGTGACAAGCACAGAACACAACTTTCGATTACCGAAAGTAAGAGAAAGTTGTGTGCGACCAGTCACACCAGATTTTTTTACTTATAGTTGTATCGACAAAATTCTATTTACTTTTCAAAATATGATGCAAATAGGCTAATATTTAATTTAGTGTTTGTTTTTTAGAGGTGTAGTTTAAATTGAAGCCTCTCCAATTATACTTTATTATTTTATATTCTGGTTACTCTACATTTCGAGAGAGCAAAACCAAATTAGGATCTGACTCTGACAGAGATAATGCATTCATTCTAGGCAGAGACCCTTCTCTCTCTTCCTTTCTTGTTGTGGACATCCATTCTCGGTGAATCCCTTTGTAAATGAATTTCCCTTTGAATTGTCAATTTAGACAACCAGAAATACTCAGTACTGGATATCCCTATAAATTTTATTCAGGTATGCTTTATGTGTAGGCTATCATTTTTATTAGAAATTCCATTGAAATTTAAAATGATAGGAATATATAATTTAATAATGTGTGTATATCTGGTACTTTTAGAAAAATAATATCCACAAGCAATTTCGAGGCTCCCCCTCACACCCAAAATGAGTTTTGTTATGTAAATAAGACTTGATTAGGAGCGCTATTAATTTGTTTAAATGTACTCATATAGCTAGAGTTACTATAATAGGCCAAATCCGGACAGACGACTTTCGCGAGGGTTTGGAAAAATTTTTGAAAATTAGCCACTGAAATCTGCGTTTTTAGCTATCCTGAGAGGTGAAAAATATTATCAAACTCTACTATAATCAAATATAAATATTTTTCTGTTTATAAATTTTACATCTTGAATTCAAATGTACCCTACTGTCGGAAACTAAATACTGTATATCTCAACACAAAAATTCTAGTGTGACAAGCACAGTACACAACTTTCTCCATACCCTTCGGGAAGAGAAAGTTTTTTGCTGTGCGACCAGTCACACCAGATTTTTTTTTTTAACACTTACACTTTTTTCTCATTCACACTCACACCCATACATACACACAGTCTTTTCGGCAACTCAGGTCATTTAAGACTTTAAACGATACTTGTATGTTTAAATATATTTATTGGGAGTCCAGGCATTTCATTTAAGCCATTTTGTATCCAAATGGCTTAAATAAAATCATCGGACTGCCTGAGGTCCGAACCCGCGACTTTTGGTATACGAGGTTAGCACGCTAACCCCTACACGAAGCCCCGAGGGTTTTTAGTTGATTTATTTCAATTGAATTGGCCAACAATCGTTTGTAATAAATAGGGATGGGGTCTAAATGAAGGACTCATTGTCAGATGCCGACAAAGATCCTAAACAAATTTAAAAAAAAAATATGGTGTGACTAGTTTTATAGAACATTTAAAAAATAATTGATTTTTGAATTTTAATAAAAATTTTGAGAAAATTGAAAAAAAAAAAAAAAAAAAAGTACATCAGTAAAGTACTAATACCCTTGGGTCGATTTTGTTTAATAGCTTCGTGCCTCGTTCCAGGGGGTACCTAACTTACATATAAAATTTCAACCTCCTAGCTCTTTTCATTCTTGAGATATTTTGTTCACAGACATACACACACACACACACACGACCACACACCCCCCCGGAGACACATAGACCATGTTGCGAAAACCATCAAAATCTCGACATCTATTTTTGATATGAATCCAATACTTTTTCTCTATATATTTGTATATTAACATATACATATAGGTAAGAGAAAGTAAAAAAAAAATAATAATTTAAATCACAAATTCATTATTTGGAATTATTTTTATATTTTTAGAAACAGATCGTTATTTATATTATTTAAAGGCCTTCAGGCAAGTTTATAATAAACGTATAAAAAACTCATTTATCTGATATTGAGAGAGAGAGAGAGAGAGAGAGAGAGAGAGAGAGAGAGAGAGAGAAAGATTCAAATGAAATGAATTGAAATCAAATTGATGTTGTATGCATATGGAACGCTGATTTTGATTTTCGTGAATTGTTTTGAAATTAATGAAGCGGAATTAACTTTTACATAATAATAATAAATATATTTACATATTGCATATACTACAGCATATATACACAGAAGGTTAATGTAAAATTAATATTATTTAAAATAACTAGTAGCAAAGCTCGCCTTCGGCGGGCTTTTCGCCTTTGCGGGGGCAGCTCCCCCTAGACCTCCTTGCTCGCCTCCGGCAATATTTTATTTGATTTTTCTTACGGCCACCTACAAACAACAATAATTAGAAATATTTTATTGTATTAGAAAGTTTATGTTTGGTTTAATTATTTTTTTTTTATTTCAGATATAAATGAACTACATTCAACTTGCTGAAGGCTTCTCCGTTGGAGCACATCTCTTCTACAACACACTTCGAGATTGGTGGAGAGAACATCGACCGAGTCATCAAGGGCATCATTACAGCTGTCGCAGAGTACATCAAAAGTCTGTATGAACATTTATGTGAGCGTAGAGCGTAGAGTGAGCTCTCCCTCTATGTCTATTGCATGTTAATGTTTAAGAATACACGCTATCCCTATTAGAACTATTTAGCAATATATAGGCTTTATATAGGGGGGGGCAAATCTCTGACGTTCTCATGGATTTTGTTCATTTGTGAATTGATTCCTCTATACTGGCATAGGGTGTTGTTGTTCTTCTTCCCCATTAGTTAGGCAGGACTCCCAGGAGAGTATTCAATTCACCTTTGACCAATATCCAAGGGGACTAGGAGAATTCCTCTATTGAATGTTTCTCTCTTTCGCACAATTGAGAGAAAGAGTGTTTTTCTCTTTCTCAGAGGCCCTGTCGGTCAGCGCAGAATTCTGGGCCTTCGTTGTTACAGAACAGAATGAGTTAATGTTCAAGATGTTAGGAGTTCGTTTAGGATGTTGTTAGCATTAGGGTTCTTTTTTTCAGCATGCATCTTGAACAACGCCATTCTGTTTCTGAGATGAGCAATCAAGGGAGTTCTTCAGTATTGTATTGGCCGGCTTCCTTCCTAACCCGTGAATGAATAGCAGATCAATTAACTCTGCTTTTTTAGCTCGTTAGTAAATGACATTGAATAGGCAGGTGGGCGGAGATTAATTGATCTGTACATTGAGTATGTTTGTATGAAAGTGTGTGTTTCTTTTTTCTTTACTTTTGAATTGTGGACGCGATTTCACAGTTTCTTTACCGAAAATGATAAATGAAGGCCTACTTGCCTTTCGGGAGTGTCCGTGACTCGCGACCGTCACAAGAAAGAAGAGGAACTTCATTTTAGAATTAAATGACTATATTCCGGTCGTTGAGCCGAAAGAAGCAGTCTACAGAGTAAGTTAATTTTGATTATTTTAAGACCAAAAAAATTTGAAATAATAATAAATGTTTTAAGGCTCAAACAGACAGAACGCGAAATTCGCGACGCTCAGGCTACGCGCGCATTTCGCGGCGTAAGGCGTTTTTGCTAAGCCACACAGGAAGCATAATCTGGGCGTACGATCCGGTATTGTGTATATGTTTCAACAACCTTTATTTAATGAATTTATAAATATTTTATAAATAAAGTATTATATTACGAAAGAAATAGAATATCATTGCAAAATTAGATTTTATTTAAATCTTATTTTATTAATGATAACTTTGATTAAATATTTTTCGAGGTTTGTAAATTAGAATAAGATAATACTATTCAATTACCTCGATTCGGACTTTTTACTAATCATAGATTGGCTGCCAACAAAAAACATATTTTATTATTTACTTTTATTTAGTTAGAGGCGAAAAACAAGTGTTTTTAACTCTATAAGTTTTTTATTTCATTACTCATCTTGATGATTCGCCTGTTCGCGCGAAGGAGTTGTAAATTTGTACAACTCGAAAAAGCTGTCGCGCGAAAGAGAGCGTTTACGCCGCGTAAGTTCGCCCCCTGTGTGACGGGGATGATACAGTCTTGCCTTATACAACATTTCGCGCCCTTTCGCGGCGTTGAAAAACGCCAAGCGACGCGAATTTCGCGTTCTGTCTGTTTGAGCCTTTATTTCTCATTTTTCGGTATGTTTAAATAATTAACATTTGCCAAATCATATAATTATGTTTTTCTCTTTTTGTTTTAGATTCAGGGTGGCTGGTCTGTGGGGGCTGAGTTCGTTGAGCTGGGAGCAGACAACTCCTTTTGTAATTATTACTCTGTTCATTAAAAAATTTTCTAAGAATTATAGTCTTATTTTTTTCTTTTCTCTTTTTTCATTAGATGGAATGGAAATTGTAAATGAATGAGATGTTCTAATATTGAATTTTAAAAGAAAAAGATGATTCATCTCTGGATCAGAAGAAGCCGGATTGATTTGATTGCCAGTATTTATCTATGATGGTGTCTCTATACATCGAGTAGATCTTTTTTTTAATAAACAACAATGAAAATTGGGCAAAGGAAAGGTAGTGTACTATTCAAATAAAAACAATTTTAATATAATTAATATCAACAATTAAGTAAACACACCCTAGACTTAGAGTTTTTAAAATCTCCAACAAGTCTGAATCTCTAAGCCTAGGGGTGTTTACTCACTTTTGATACATAGACGCATTCTACGTAGCGTGGTGTTTGTTTATATACTATACTAAACATTAATTTTTCTAGAGGCTCAAATTTTTATTTTGGTCTTTTTATTTTATTCTACAGTACAATTTTTATGAATTACTAATTGAGAGAGAACGAATTCTACAAATATTTCCACTTAATTATTTACACACTCTTGCACATTGAGGTTGCTTGCTCTTTCTCTCTCTTTTATTTTAATGAGCAATGCTATTTAGCCTACCTAAACTCAACCAATCAAAATTCGTATAATTTTATTAATTTAAAGTAATAGAAAAAACAATTTTATTTTAATTCAATGTTCACTAAATACAAAAAAATTTACAAGTGACTTTATTTGTTTATATTTCCAACCCTCTTATGTGGAAACTTGTTAGGGAATATATCATTTTAAAAATCATAGACCATTCAGATATTTCCCGATAGGCATGCCCACAATTGTATTTCTCTTGTACTTAGGCAGCTCCACAATTTGTTCTAATTCTTGTGTCGTCTTATAATCCTAACAAGCATCTTATTAAATCATTTTTTATTTCCTCCCCCTACTTTTCCTCATCCTGATTGTTTGTGACTCGTCAATATATAGTAAGCATTTTGACATAACTAATAAAAAAATTGAATTTTTTTTTGTCTTCATTTACTTTAATAAATTTATATAAATATTTTTAAAAACTTTATTTTGCTTTGATCTCTCTCTCTCTCTATATATCTCAGCTTTTTATTTCGTTGTTATTATAAAACATTGTTCGTTTAAAATTACACAAAGAAGGCGAGGAGAAAACAAAAAGTATTGATCAAAACAAGATTTTAAAATATAGAGCATAAAAAAGAAAAGAAAAGAAAAACATTAACGCTGGAATTTAATTAAAAAGATCAAATTTCATATTCAGAGAGAGAAAGAAAGAAAGAGACAAAGAATGAAGGGGGTGGAATGTAGAATATATATATAGGCCTATATATATATATATATATATATATAAAAGTTTCAATGAAAAACTCCGAAAGATGTGCAGTCGAATTTGGTCAAAATCTAAACACTGCCCCCTTAGAGCAAGGGTGGGCAGCATTTTTTATAACATGAGCCAGAATAAATTTTGTTTCCGCGAGCCCTAGAATAGAGGTGATTGACACCTTATTGTGACGAATTACATAGAAAAATATTTATTTATTTATTTATAATTTTTTCTAAAGATCTCGTAGGCAGAGTAGAAATTTTCGCTGGTCGTGGCTTTAGAACATTTCCATATTTTATTTATTATTGATACTTTCTCTTATTTTACTTTCTCTTACGACTGTCGATGATATAAAATAAAATAATAAAATTGAATAATGGAACGTGGCTGTAGCTGATATGTTTAATAGGAAAGAGGGTGCAGCCAAATAATTGAGCCTCTATTAAGTAACGAACACTCTTTATTGGAACGTTTCGGCTGGGATCAACCCTGCCATCTTCAGCCTTCAAAGAGCATATTTAAATTTTATATATACAAATAGAGTTGTCATTTTTCAATAATACAAGTTATTTGCATTCTTTGTCCAATGAATGTAATATTCCTTTAATACCATCAAGTGATAGCGCGAAGGTCAAGCTTATAATAATGAGCTTATAAGCTTGACCTTCGCGCTATCACTTGATGGTATTAAAGGAATATTACATTCATTGGACAAAGAATGCAAATAACTTGTATTATTGAAAAATGACAACTCTATTTGTATATATAAAATTTAAATATGCTCTTTGAAGGCTGAAGATGGCAGGGTTGATCCCAGCCGAAACGTTCCAATAAAGAGTGTTCGTTACTTAATAGAGGCTCAATTATTTGGCTGCACCCTCTTTCCTATTAAACATAAAATAATAAAATTCGACAATTCATGAAGGAAATTCTGGAGGATTCCGGACCCACTTTTTTGAACTCAGGGGGCCTCAAAACGTATATATCCATAAAAATCTCGACATGGAATTTTTAAAATGAATCCAATACTTTATATAAGACAGAAAATTAACATTAAAGTTTTTTGTTTTGATTGGATTATATATAATTTTTTTTTGTCAATTGTGCAAGTAACATTAAAAATAAATTTTTTTAGGACATATTTCATAAAAAATACTACTAATTATAGCATTTGAAACAATTCCGTGCTTAACTCAATTTTTAATTTTTTTGGCGCTTGACACACCAATGCGTAACAGGGTTCATATATAGGTAAGAGAATGTAAAAATAAATAGCTAGACTGTATTGTAAAAATAAAATCTTTATATTCGCCTATATTATAGCTTTGAAGATGACCGAAACGTCAGTCCTGGTTTGAAACAAATAAAAGAAATAAATATACCAGCTGTCTGGTTCTTTTTCATGTTATCAGCGTATCTATTAAATAAAATTTATTTATCAAAGGCCTGTCTGAATAACTATTTCGTAAAATAATACACCACCGAGCTGGTATAATTATTTAAAAAATTAAATTCCTCTTTCAATCGTCATAATAGATTCATCCAAATAAATGCATGTTTTAGCATTATATATTACCATTATTATTATGTTTTTAAAATAGCATAATTTGTGATAAATTTGGCCATTTGCGCTCTATTTAGAATAATAAATTTCGTTCAATTATCATTGTAATAAAACTGAGCAATAATTTCAAAAAGTTTAAATAAATAATAAAATACGCATTCATATTTTACTATTAAAAAGTCATATTCGGGCAACCAACGGCATTAACAACGAGTTTTATTATTAATTCACTGATTGCAATTATGAGGCAGAAAAAACTGGTGTGACTAACTAACCTTTTATATTCGGGTCAATTTAAAGTTTAATTTCAAGACTTCCTAAGCCCTTTTGTGGTAAGGATGGCTTAGGCCTGCCTAATGTCCATAATGGACCTACGGGAAACTTTAAATTTGATCATTGTTTAACATTTTCCCCAATGTCTTAATTAACCAATAGCTTTTCTAAGGGAGGTGATATAATATTAAAAATTTAACCTAAAAATGTATGTTATGTGAAAGAAAAAATTACACTATTAGATTTGTAAGATTTATAGTATGTTAATTGAATGTCATTAAAAAGCAGTCAAATCAAAATCAATATTCAACCCTTAATAATTATTCTAATGAAAAACTTCCGCTTGATTCTATTCTCTCCATCTAATGCACCTGATGATGCAGCTCTCTATTTATTATTATGCCACTCACGTTGAAAATAACAACAACAACATGAAGCTGTTATTATTTCAAAATTAATAGACACTCTGCATTTTCTCGATTCCCTCTCAACATTAAAGTTAATAAATAATTCTCTTTTAAATATTCAAGTCTCGTAGTTTGGTCGACGTCATTAAAATGCCATAAAATCTTTTTGTTTTAGTTATTTCGATTTATTCTTATCAATTTTTATTTACTGTAGCTATTGATATATTAATTTTGAATAAATTAATGTTTCTTCTTATTACTCTTTTAATAAACCTACACTGAAAAAAAAACGATCTTGTAAAATTAAATCCTTTAAAATTTTCAAAAAATCTCCCCATAAAATTGACAAAGTTTCCTTTTATTTTACTTTCTCTTACCTCTATATATATATATATATGTTAATATATAGAGAGAAAGTATTGGATTCATGTCAAAAATTCGATGTCGAGATTTTGATGGATATACACGTTTTGTGGTCCCCTGAATCCAAAAAAGTGGTTTTCGAGACATGGTCTGTCTGTGTGTGTGTGTCTGTGAACAAAATATCTCAAGAACGGAAAGAGCTATATTTAAGTTAGGTACCCCCTGGGACGTGACACGAAGCTTTTGAACAAAATCGGCCAAAGAGTACTAGTACTTTCCTGAGGAACTTTTTCAGTTTTTTTAGATTTTTTCAAAATTCGCTCCAACAAATTTTTTTTTCAAATTTCCAAAATCAATTATTTTTTTTGATTCTCTTAAAAATGTTGTGATTTTGTCATTGAAATCTTCTGAAGACCACTTTACTCTTGTACTCCATAGGAAAGATAGGAGAAATGATTGCCATGGTAACAAAATATAAATATTTTCACATATAAATTTTACAATACATCTTGAAAATCGAATGTACCTTGCTGTCGGAAACTAAATACATGTCGACACAAATAATCTGGTGCGACAAGCACAGTACACAACTTTCGATTACCAAAGGTAAGAAAAAGTTGTGTACTGTGCGCCACTCAAACCATATTTTTACAGAAGAAATCGCCTCAAGTTCTTTTTGAGAAAATCATCCTGTAATTATGGCAAAATTTCCTTTAAATTTTACAAGAAATCTCATCGACTTTTTATTCAAAAATAAATCCTTTAAAATTGATAAGATTTCCCCTTATTTTAACAATAAAAACCTTTAAATTCTTATTTTTTGGGAAAAAAGCAATACCCCCTCTACTTGCCTAAGGCATCCTCTAACTCAAGCTCGTCATTCTTTCTTAATAGTCACTATGACTCGCTTGAGTTAGAGTTAGTTAGACCGCATTTGTTTTCCAGATTGATTTTCCAAGGTTTTTTTTTTTAGTATAAATACCGATATTTTGAAATAAAACAAAATGTCTAACACACAATTTTATATATTTTTTTTATTAATTCTTTGCTGATATTTCGGAGCATAAGAGCTTCTCTTCATCAATGTTGAATTAAATAATACTTATGATTATGTGGGAACCAGCTTGCTTGAAAGAAGCTCTGTGTTTGTCCTACTTGTAATGATGCAAGAAGACATTGTGTAATGAAGGGAATCGCCTAGCCAATGACACTTAAATTTGATCGAAGACACTTTATCCATTCATATTCATGTATTTTCATATAACTTATACAGCAGAAAAAAAAATTGGTACGTCTGTACGCAGTTCTTATTTTCAATTAATAGGGAAATATTTTTTGTTTTTGCAAATCGACTAAATAGCCTGGAATAGTGAGTGATTGTGTGATACATGTGTCTTGTTGCATGTCGGAGTGTGTGTGGTTACTGTTTGATAATGATCAATCAGTGTTAAGTAAAGCCTGCCCCTCCTCTAACTGGCAACTGGGATTGAATTGATAATCTATCTAGGCTGGGCTTTGCTCAAGGATAAACTCATTAGCTGAACAGGAGAGAGAAATGGGTCATCTACCTATATACAAATTAAAAAAAAAAAAAAAAAATTAGCCAAATAAACGCTTGAAAAAGCAGTCGTCCTTCGTTTGGCTGCCCTCTTTTCAAATTAACTTCGTAAATCAAACCATACAACAGTCAGACAGATTTAATTTCATTTTATTTTATTAAATTAAATCGAGCATATGAAGAAAATCTCCTATACTGGAGTTGGCTGAATTTATCATTAAATAGAGATTAAATTTCCGTTTGTTCATCTACAAATTCTTGTATTCAATTTTATTTCCCCGCACTCTTATATATTGCACTAATATGTATACATATAATAAAGTAGTGCAACGAACTCTCCAATTATGTAAAAAATAAATGTATGTGTTATGAGTGTATGTAGCTTTTTATTTTGCTTTATCTGGATAATTTCCGATAAAATAAAAACTGACAAATTTATAGCCCCACCCAATGGCTATGCCAAGTTTAAGGGCACCCGAAATTTTTAGTGTAGGAGAGGAGGAGATGCAATGGTGCATTCGAAAAGGGGAGGATAATATTTATTTATTATTTTTAATGATTATAGGCCTTTTTCTGTAGACCAATTGTTCCCTAGCCTCCGGGAAGAGAACTGGAATCTCCAGAATACCAAAGACTCGGTAAATGGAGATCCAGAGACCTAGAGGACAATTAGTCTTCCAGAAAAAATATAGTATATAGACTATTCACGAAATTTTTTAAATGACTTGTTTAAAAATATTAGGTGATATGTTTCAATATAGTCTATTTATTGGCATAAATCCCTTTGATGCTCATTTGTATTAGTTTTGAAAAAGACACATATTAAGAAATTTCAAATATTTATACCAATATTGAAATATATAGCCTGCTGAGTATGCTGAGTGGAAAAAGCTCGAAAATTCAATTTTTGTGTTAAGCCTAGCAAACGTTGCTAAAACGTCTTCTCTTTTGAGTGGCAAAGTGGCTAAATCCATTCTTTGCTATTGATTCTGGCCTATTCATTTGTTGCCCGACTAGTTAATTAAATGTCTATAATACTTTCAAACGCCTTTTCTCGAATTGTTCAATTTCGGATTTTCGCCATTCAGCATTCTCAGCAGACGATATCACCTTGTGTTATTAATTAATTTTCCCTACTTATAATGTTTCAACTAAACTACCAATTTAAGGTGCGCGTCTCGAAAAACCGTTAAAGCACGATTGACTCGAGGCGGCACGAGATGGCGTTAGTGTTCCCCCATTGAAATACACGTAACTTGTTCCATTTAATTCTAGACTTTCCAGCTAATTAATTAAAGGCAAAAAATTAATTATGTTTTAACACAATGATTCCTAATAGGGTTTGGAAAAAACCGGAAAATTTTGAAAACCGGTTTTTCGGCTTTTTACAAAGCGGAAAACCGGTAAACCGGTTTTTTTCAACATCTGAATCTACAGTATTTAGAACGCACCACCATTTTGGACGTTAAATTATTTGATATACAACATATTTTAGAAATATTTTATTGCTTGGTACGGAAAAAGATCCCTTGTTTACATTCATAGAATACAAAAAATCCAAAAAATACATAAATATTTCTTTATACATTTCCTATGGGAGAAATCGTAACTTTAGGAATTAATAACTCAAAAAATTATAGGAATTTCGGGACCCGAGTATTTTTCCTGGACTCTCCATAACGTCCTCTATAAGACTGCAAAATTTCGACATTCCAACGGAATGTTGGTCAAACAGAGCGAGATAGACGGACGGACAGACAGACAAACACTCCGCTATTATTATATATAGATTATTTAAGTATTGGATAAAAGGAGAAAAAATATAAATAATTTATAATTTTTTTTAAATTTGTTTAAGGTCTTTTTCGGCATTTAAGGCTATTTAGACACCATCACAATATATTTCAAATGATTGTTAGCCAATTAAAATGAAATACATTTTTCCTCGCTTGGGCCGGGAAGCGAACCCCAAACCACAAGCCACTAGATAGCTAATGTCTTCTCTCTGAGCCATGGGTCACGGGCTAATTTATAATTTGAATACAAGTATTACTGAAGAAAAATTAAAAAAAAAAACCGAATTCGGTTTTTCGGGGAAAACTCGGTTTCTCGGTTTTTAAAAATTAGTTAAAAAACCGGCTTACCGGTTTCGGTTTACACCGGGGTCCAAACCCTAATTCCTAATTTAATTATCTACAACTTATAGAGCTCCTTTTTTTAAAATATCATTTATTTAATGCGATTAATCTAAAAAAATTTTTTTTTTTTTCGAAAATCAAAAAAAGGGCTTCTATTATTTGTAGATATTTTAAATAGCTTTAATTAAAAAAAAATTTGAGGTCGATAGCTTCAAAGTTGTGGCAGCTGGAAAGTCCCAAAATTAGCACCCCGAGACGCGCACCTTAAATTTAATTGTGACTTTTTAAGTCCAAATCGAATATTAATATCTTATAGCGAAAAAGTTTTTTAACTTCATTGCCAATTTTTGAATAATAAATAAATAAATAAATAAATAAATATTTAATTCTTCATGAGCCGCAGTGACACCGTCAAATATTAGATGTTCAGTAGGTGAAATTAAAAATTCTTTAATTAATTTTTAATATTTTATTAAAAGTTTTGGCTGACTGTTATTTGCAAATTTATACAGTTTCGATCCTGTATGTATTATATTTTTAGGATCTGACCATGGTCCAGGATCGAAACTGTATAAACTTTTAATAAAATATTAAAAATTGAAGAATTTTTAATTTTACCTACTGAACATATAGTATTTGACGGTGTCACTGCGGCACATCAAGAATTAAATATTGAACTCAGAATCCTGAAAAATATTAAATAAATAAATACTGAATAATAAAAATGAAAAATGAAATACCTGATTGGGTTTTTTGTTTTATGACTTGGCTAGCGTTCATATAAAAGTAAAAAGTTTTCATCTTCCTAAACTTTAAATAAAAAAAAAAAAAAAAAAAAAAACTTTGCTCCTTCAATCATTCAATGTTGTATTTTTTTTTTTTTTTTTTTATTAATTTGCCAATCCCCAAGGACTAACTAGCTCTATATTTAAACACCCCCTCTATTTGAGTGTTAATAAAAAAAAAGAGAGAATATTTTTTGAAAGAAAATCAATTTTTGTTAAATTAAATAATATTGTTGTTATATTAGAGAGAGAGAGGAAGGGGTTAGAAATGCTAAATTGAAAAGAATTGAGTTATAATTTAATTTTCGTATATGAATAAAAAATATTTAATAATTGAAATTGTGTTCATTTCAAAAGAAGATAAACACACACACACACACACTCACTCACATCGTATCAAAAGTCATAAAAATTAAATTTTATTATTCACAAAATATAGCGGCGATTGATATTTACTTTTTATTAATCACTCGCCTTCGGCACCTCGCGTTTATGAGTTTACTAGCTAAACAACCCGCAGTGGCGGGCCTCATAAAACTTTTGATGGATTTTATCTATCCACTAAGTTTTTATTACTTTAGGACTCTAACACTTTTAATTTGAAATTCAGCTTTCCCATTTTTGTGGGAATCTTGCGCCATTAACCTTTAAACGATATTTCGACATTAAGTAGGCCTATTTCAATTTTTATTTTCTCTTACCTATAGGCAATATGAAATATATATAGAAAGTTTTAGATTCATGTCAAAAATTCGATGTCGAGATTTTGATGGAAAATACATGTTTTGAGGTCCCCTGAGTCAAAAAAGTGGGTCCCTCAAATCAAGTCTGTCTGTCTGTGTGGTGTGTGTGTGTGTGTGTGTGTGTGCTGTAAGAATTTTAAGAATGAAGGAATTGAGTTACGAGATTGAAATTTTATACTTAAGTTAGGTATCCTCTCGGACAGTCGCTTTTGACCAAAATCGGCCAAAAAGTAGAGGTAAAGGTGGTATTATGAGCCCCTAGTTTCTTTTTTGTTATAATAAATTTTTTTAAATAATTTTTGCTAAATTATTTGTGTTGAACTTCAACTATAACAATTGATGAATATATTTAAAAAGTATGCAGTCGATTAAATACACAGAAAGTGAAATAATAACAAAAAATCAAAAAAGTTCGTTTTGTTGAAAAAATTTTCTGTGCTGGTATTATGAGCCCCTAGAGTAAATACATGAAAAAGAGTGTTAAAAAGAGGTTAGTAATACAAATATCCTCTATGAAAATTGTATTTTGTTAATTACAAAACTATATTAGTGTAAATAAGTTGGAAAACAGAAAATATTTTATGATCTACAAAAGTCACAAATATAAACATCTTTTTCAGTCCCAGCACAGTCATTGTGCGCCCACATTTCACACATCAGGCACTATATCCACAGTTCTCCTTGATGATTGGCAGAGTAAAGTCCTACATAAAACTTACAGGGAGTATGCTCATCTCCGGGATTATCAACTCCCACTGACATTTCCAAAACGGACTCTCCGGTATTGACGGACCATCAAAAATTGGGGCTCATATACCAGGCACAGAAGGGGGCTCACATTACCGACATAGCCATATTGAATTTCCTCAAAGCATATTCTATCTTTGTTACTGTCTAAATTAATTATCACCTACATTAAATCAAAGCTTAAAACCTACTCTATTAGATTGCGTAGCCTATTAAAGTAAATGTAATCGAATAATAATCATAATTAAGGGCTAAATAGGTACCTTTCAAAGTTTTTTAGTAGAAGAAAACACAAACACCTGATTTATCCACCATCTATCATCAACAACTGAACCAAAGCTCTCTAGATGCCTAAAAAAGAACGGAACACAGTGTTTCCATCAATCCCCATTAGATTGTGTGAACTCTATGACGAGATATATTGGGGGCTCATAATACCTACAGGGCTCATATTACCACCTTTACCTCTACTAGTACTTTACTGAAGTACTTTTTCAGTTTTTTTCAAATTTCTCAAAATGGCTCTAACGATTTTGATTAAAATTCAAAAAATCAATTATTTTTTACATTTTCTTTAAAAAGTATATCAGTAAAATTTTTCGTGAAATTTGTTTGAAGTACCTTTTACTGATGTACTTTTTCAGTTTTTTTTTTTTTTGATTTTCTCAAAATTGATTAACGATTTTGATTAAAATTCATAAATCTATTATTTTTTTAGATCCTATTTAAAATGTATATTCTAATTTTGCCTTGAGATTTGTCTAAAGTACACTTTACTGATGTAGTATTTCAGATTTTTACTTATGAAATACAAGTGGTTAAGTTTAATATATTTCCACACAAAAAATCTAGTATGACAAGCTTCTACACAACTTTCTTTTGCGAAGGGTAAGAGAAAGTTGTGTGCGGTGCGATCAGTCACACCAGATTTTTGACGTATGATATGTTGTTTAATTTAAAATTTCATCTTAAATCTATTTTGGGGGGCCGGCCGCCCCCCCGGCGGCGGGCCCCCGGCCGTGGCCCCTTTTGTCTTGTCCCCGCTTTCTCCCCGATCAATAAATTTCGATTTTAAAATTAGCGTGCAATTATTGTTGTTGTTTAGAGGGGAAATAAAAATTTTAATTTATAGCCGTGTCATAAAAATCAGATAATTTTTTTTTTATTTAAATACACCTATATTAAACATGAATTTAAAATTAATCTTTGTTGATAGTTAGAAACTTTGATTTATTCAGTATGCATCGATTTAGCTATCGATGATTTTAGTGAGTGTTAAAATAGCGTCTTTAACTTTATGCTTACTTTAACAAAATACTAAAAGACAGGCCATTCTGAACACCATTAAAAAAAATACTATCACTTATTTAAAGCCAATTTAACTTGGCGACTTTATAAAAAAAGAGTTCTAAAAAAAGTTTTATCGAAAAGTCTTTAAAAAAATCTCTTTTTTTATATTTATATATGTTACTTGGAGATTTGATTTTAATAAAAATTGTAACTAGCTGTGTCTTCGGTCGCTATGCTTTTTAACTTGTGCATTAAATACATATTAATTTTTAAGGCAGAGGATTTGAATTTGGATTTTGCTTTTAATATTTGAAATAATTTTGCGTCAATATGCTTGTTTTTATTGCATTAATTTTGCTTTTGGTTCGTTTTATATTGCATTTATATTGTTTAAATATTCGTTTGTGTATATTAATTTTATAAGTGTATATCTCTCATAAATATTATATTAATTAAAACAAAACAAAAGAAAGTAAAATTGTATTTAACGAATATAATGATTTTTGCGAGAGGGAAAAATGGAAATTTTACCAGAACAAAAGGTATAATCCATTATTTTTTTCATAATCGGAATAATCGATTGTTTTTCCCATAATCGGAATAATCGATTATTTTTTCCCATAATCGGATAATCGATTGTTCTTTCCATATCGGAATAATCGATTGTTTTTTCCCCATAATCGAATAATCGATTTTTTTCCCCATAATCGAATAATCGATTTTTTCCCATAATCGAATAATCGATTATTTTTTCCCATAATCGAACCATAATTTACTAGCTGCGCAACTTAATTTTGCTTTAAAAATGCAGCCCCTCCACCTTTGATATTATTTTTTTCAATTATTTACAGAAAGCCTACAAGTCACTTTGTTTCTACTGATTCCCAAGATATAAATAACGCCTCCGAAACAAAATTATATTTCCCACCCAATCATAGTCTAAAACCACTCCCCGAAAACCTGCATGAGATTTGTTAAGTAGTTTTAGAGTTTAATTTATTTAATAAACTGTTTAGCGTGACCTAAATACTGGGTATATATAATTCAACGAAACAAACTTAAAACTCTATTTAAATCAAAAACATTTTCAAATTTCTCTACCCTAGCTCAAGGTTATAATCATTTTTACTTTCTCTTACCTATGTATATATGTAATATATATATAGAGAGAAAGTATTGGATTCATGTCAAAAATTCGATGTCGAGATTTTGATGGATCTTCATGTTTTGAGGTCCCCTGAATCCAAAAAAGTGGTTTTCGCGACATGGTCTGTCTGTCTGTCTGTCTGTCTGTGTGTGTGTGTGTGTGTTCAATTTTAAGCATGAAGGAATTGAACTACGAGGTTGAAATTTTATATTTAAGTTAAATACCACCCGGGACCGGAAAAATAAGCTTTTAATCAAAATCGGCCAAAGAGTACTAGTACTTTACTGATGTACTTTTTCAGTTTTTTTCGATTTTCTCAAAATTCGCTCTAACGATTTTGATTAAAATTCAAAAATCAATTATTTTTTAGATGCTCTTTCAAATGTATATTCTCGTTTTGCCCTCAAAATTGTTTGAAGCACACTTTACTCTTGTGCTTCATAGGAAAGATAGGAGAAATGGTTGCCATGGTAACAAAATATAAATATTTTCCCATGTTTATAATTTTGACATCTTAAATTTCTAATATATTGGCGGAAACTAAATATATTTCGACACAAAAAATCTGGTGTGACAAGCACAGAACACAACTTTCGATTACCTAAGGTAAGAGAAAGTTGTGTGCTGTGCGCCAGTCCACCAGATTTTTTTTATAAGTATCATTATTAAAAGATGGATTTTTGAGTGAAGTGAATCTCTTCCTTATGATTTCTTTTATCTTTAGTACTCAATTTCACATTTTATTATTTTCATAAAAAAAAACGAGAAAATATCTGATAAGTGACAACATTTGAAGCTTTATTACATCAAGCTCCCATCTTCTTCTCTTCCTCCGATAAACCAATAGTTATATTTTTATATTCAAGAACAATGTCAACATTTTAGAATTTATGAATGAGATGACGACTTTAACTCTTTTTCACACTATAATAATCCATATTTACTCTAAATTATTAGTTCATAGACGCACCCAGGGATAATAATTTGTAATAACAAGTTAGAATTTTTTTTTTTGAACTTAATTTAAATTAATATGAATAAGAACAATTATTTGTTTCGGCCCTCTTGTTAGAAGTGGATAAATTAAAGCTATTAAAACTCCTCCTTTCTGCGCATGCGTGAATGCAATGATGGTCGCTCCTAGTAAACGCGTACTCTTCAGTCCATTTGTCTCTCTAGTTGCCTAAGTATCAGGCGCTCCCAGATTCTTACCATTGTATTTATGAATAATCGTTGATTGTTTGGGCTGGAGGTTGTTGAGATTAATAAATAGGAGAAAAAAATCCAGCGCCTATTTATCCAGCATACACACTATTTATTTGCAAATATTTCGGGTTGCAGAGGCAAAAATATAGACGACATCCACCACCAAAACTATTTGCTGCCCTTTAGCAACCCGAAATATTTGTAAATAAATAGTGTTTATGGTGGATAAAAAGGCGCTGTTTTTTTCTCCTATTTAGTATTTATGAATAATTTTATAGTCTCTTCCAGCCGATTCCCAACAAAATTTTTTAAGGACCCTCATCGGGCACTATACTGCCAAGCACCCTTAAATTCTCAAATTGTAGATTATAATTGTAATTTATATCTGCTAAACTTAAGCAGTAACTAGATTAGGATAAAGGCTACTGCAAGTCAAGTAAAATACAAAATAATTTAATTTCTCACTGAGATTTTGTGGACCACTAAGAGATCACCGCGGATCATCTTTTGGAAACCATTGGTCTATTCGATTGATTCAATGTTGAAATAAGAATTCCAAAATGGTATCCCAAATGGCGTAGAGCTTTTTCTTTTCAAAAAACCCACACTCTAGGATGATAACCTATCCAATTTTCTTTTTGATCCAACAATTATCGGTTAATTATATAATTAATTATAATAATTACAGGATCAGGGGGAGATTATAATTATCCTTAATCCCAACAATTTTTTCTTGAAACAATAGAGAAATTGAAAAATAAATGCAAGGATGAAAGTAAAATTTGATAGGAAGGGATTTATCTCTCGTAATTAGCAAAAGATTTACGATTAATTAAATTTCGCTATTAAAATGCATCATTACACGTAGTATTATGTAAAATAATGAACTGAATTGATGTAACGTAGTTTTATCATAATTGTTTTTACATCTTATCTCTCCTCCTTTCCCTTTTCAAAAGTCTTCTTATCATCTCATCACTCTCACTTATAATTTCATGATTTTATTCATTTATCAAACTCCCACTCCCTCTCCTTCTATTCACACTATTTGTATTAAAATACTTGGAAACACATTAATGCAAGTTTATTCTAAATTTACGAATTAATCTTCCGTGAATGATCGTAACTTGGTTTGTTTTGACCTCTGACCTCCCTTTTACTCTTAATTTTAATTACTCTCAATCTCCTCTTTATTTTAATTAGATACTTTTCTGAATAAAGTAGTTATTTTCTTAAATAGTTGGTTTAATAAAGAATTTTATTGAGGAATTAAATCGAAAAAAGATTGAATTGAGGTTATATAAAAAGAATTTGTATTATTTTATTATTTTTATAGGAAATATAAATTTTACGTTAGCTTATTTGTTTCAATTTATTTTATTGACTTAATACGTATCTCGCACACTCAGGTCTATTCTATATAAGCAAAAACGTTAACTTTTAACATCTGTACAGTTTTAATTCATTTTAACACTTCATTGCCTAAAATTACTATTCTGTAAGCAAAAACTTTTAAGCCTAAGCGTTAACATTTAGTTAATATTGTTAAAAATTAATGTCATGTCTAGAGGTGCTTTTAATATTTTATAGCAGTATTTAATCCATAAAAATGGTGTCTTTAACCTAAAAAGTAATTAATAAACTAGACATTATAGGGCTCCATAATATTTAAGATATTATATATCGTGTATGTGAGTCGCGTAACGGTAATGAATCCATATACCCGAAAAATAAGGATGTGCCACCGGGAGTATAAAGTCCAACAAGAGCAGAGGTTTTAATCTTGACTCCCTTGACTCATAATTTTTGTATTCTCTGTTCATGTATTTTTTTTTTTTTTTTTTTTTTTATTTATTTTCGGCGGCCAGTGGCCATTGCCATCATAAAAGAGTACAAATAACATTAATACTAAAAACACTCATATAAATCACATTCTTATACAAAATGTTTTCTGAGTGATGCTGTTATATTTGAATTTGGTTGGCTATTATAAAATTGTGGAATTCTTGTACTATTGCTTCGTTTGGATTTCTTAATATTTTCTTCAATGTAAGGGAGGATCTCTAAAATTCGGGTCTATTGATTGGAGCTTATTGATGAGGTTGTATCTTTGCTGATTATATTGTGGACATTCCATGATGAGGTGTTGAGGAGTGGCTATTCTTGTATGGTCACATGTACAGAATGGTGAGGACACTATTGCTAATTTATGGAGATGTGCAGGACAGCGTGTATGGTTTATCCTTAGTCTATTGAGCAGTATAATTTGTGGTCTATTAAGAGATGGATAGCAATGAAACCATGGGGGGACCTATGTTGTTTTTGATTCTTGCCAAATGTGATCCTTTTACTTCGGAGGTGTAGATCCAGTTATTTTTCCAGTCTTGTTTGAGTTGAGCTTTAACGATTGGTATTATATCTGTCCAAGGAGCGGGGTCTGAGAGTGGGTTTCCGGAAAGAGAGGCTTGTTTGGCTAGGTGGTCTGCAATGTGGTTTCCGGTATTGTTTGCATGGCCTTTGGTCCATCCTATTGTAATATTCAGGTTTGTTTGATGCGCTTGTTTTAGAAGATTGACTATTTCAAATTCTAGGCTATTGAGTCTTTGAGTTTTTGACGGATTTTATTGATTTTAACGTGGATTGGGAGTCTGTGATTATTAATATATTTTGATATGAGTTAACTATTGTATATCTTATAGCTTCTTTGATGGCTGTCATTTCCGCAGAGAAAATTGAGAATGTTTTAGGTAGTCTGAATAGCCTGGCTGAGGAGCTTCATGTATTTAAATATTAAAAAATATACTGTATAAAGAAAACTTGCTAAATTTCCAATTGACACAATCTCTCTCTTAAGCTTTTCTTTTTATCAAAAGTTAAAAAAATAATTTTAATTAAATAATTTCTGCCTGTTTCCGAGAGGACAGAGAGAAAGGGGATCATTTTAAAAAATGTTTGGGCAGAAAGACAAACTAATTTTCCCAAAGCATATTACTTTTCTTCAACTTTTGATTCTTCTTCAAATAAGAAGTTTTTTTTTTGACAAGTTATATAAAGAGAGAGAAAGAAGAATGGGATAAAAAGTTGAATTGGGAGGGGGGGGGGGGGGTTAAGGATTGGTTGAAATTGTGGGCTCTGAGTGAGTGAGTGAGTGAGAGAAAATGAAAATAATTAATGGACTGTGAAACGAGGAGTTATAGGTTGTCTAACGAAGCTTTGAAATATTAAACTCTCCTCCGCCAGTTCAAAATACTCTCTCTCTTTAATAAATCCCTTATTAATTGACTCTTGTTAAATAAATGAAAGGAATTGTTTCTTTCTTTTTAATGAAGTCAAACACGTGCACACACACCCACACACATGAGAGAAGTGAGAGTCAAGATAAAAAATAAAAACTTGTAGGCCTAATTATAGGATATCTGTCAAAAGAGTCCCTGATTTTAAAAAATATACACAACTCGGGTTCAAATCCCATTTGTCGTAAAAATTTTCAAACATTGCCAATGTCTCCTCCGTCTCTCAGTAATTGGAGTTAATCTCTGTTGAGAGATAGGAAAAAAAAATGTATATTCTCCTTTTGCTCTCTTAATTGTTTGAAGTACACTATTCTCTTGTACTTCATAGTAAAGATAGGAGAAATAGTTTCCATGGTAACAAATATATTTTCCCATGTTTATAAATTTTATACATCTTGAATTCTTATATATCGGCGAAAACTAAATATATGTAGGCACAAACAAGCACAGAACACAACATTCAATTCCCTAAGGAAAGAGAAAGTTCTGTGTCGTGCGACCAGTCACACCCGATTTTTTATTTAAAGATTTGTTTCGGTGTAGAAAAAAAGCAAAAAAAAAAAAAAAAATGAAACAGGGAGTTTACTAAAGCGTGACATGGCTTCATCAATTGATGATGATTGATGGATGAAATGTCATGGCAACATCACTAAACCAGCGTGATGTTTCATCATTTTTCCCTTCCCTTTTCTCTCTTAATATCTGAAGACGGGTCAACAATATAAATGATGACCGAAACGTTGCAACATGATGGCTCGCTCAATCAATGTTGATTAAGCAACGATACATATGTAGGCCTATATATTATACTGTCGGAAACTAAAAATATCTCAACACAAAAAATCTGTTGTGACAAGCACAGTACACAACTTTCTCTTGCCGAAGGATAAAAGAAAGTTGTGTGCTGTGCGATCAGTCACACCAGATTTTTTGCCATTGGGTGGATTTGAACCCGATTTATCTTCAACTCAGGATTATTAGCTTAAAGTGCGCGTCTCGTGGTGCTAATTTTGGGAGATTCCAGGGGCCACAATTTTGAAGCTATCGACCTCAATTTTTTTTTAATTAAAGCTATTTAAAATATCTACAACTTAGAGAAGCCCTTTTTTTGATTTTCAAAAAAATTAATTTTTTTTTTAGATTAATCGCATTAAATAAAAGATATTTTTAAAAAATTCGCTCTATATCTTATAGATAATTAAATTAGTAATCTTTGTGTTAAAAAATAATTAATTTTCTACCCTTAATTAATTAGCTGGAATCCTGGAATCTTTCAAATGAAATGGAATAAATCCCTTGTACCCCTATGGGAAAACCTAACGCCATCTCTTGCCGCCTAAAGTAACTCGGTAGTAAATCGTGTTCTAACGGCTTTTGCTATATCCCCTCAGCTAATCGTCATTCTAGAATTTAAAATCGTCGGAAAATTTGACCAATCTTAGATGTACTTATTATATTATTCAAAACTTTGTAACTAAATAGCAAGTTATGAAAAATTCTTTTCTATCAAATATTTCAAATCAATTTATGCTCCTAAGCGTTTTTCTTCCTTCCTTTTTGCTTTTATATTTTAGAGATAAAATATATATAAAATTAGTAATAGCCTCACTATATCTAAGTAAAAAAAAAAAAAAGTGAAAATTAACTTCAAACAAACGTCTGGTGCTATTTATTTATTTTGGATTTATCCACTGGACCGGGTCAAAGTGCCGATATATTTATTTACGGAGCGCACAAACAAACCCTCTCCCTTCACCTGGATCATAAAAATAGCCAAATATCGGAGAGGGGAGGGACAAGCGAGTAGATTTAGAGGTCTCGGCTTTATCATTTACAAAAAAACTTGGGAAAAATACAACACTATTAAATACGTTTTTCTCACGTAACAATAATACTTCAACGAGATTAAGAGAGAATTAAATGTTTCTTTGTATTCTCCTTTTTTTATTTTCTCTTACCTCTATATATATGTTAATATATACGATGTCGATATTTTGATGGATATAGGCCTACACGTTTTGAGGTCCTCAAAAAAGTGGTTTTCGAGAGATGGTCTATCTGTGTGTCTTGGTTCAATTTAAAGCATGAAGGAATTGAGCTAGGAGGTTGAAATTTTATATTTAAGTTAGGCACCCCCATGGGACGTGACACTAAGCTTTTGTACAAAATCGACCAAAGAGTAATAGTACTTTACTGATGCACTTTTTCAGTTTTTTTTCGATTTTCTCAAAATTTGCTCCAACATTTTTTTTTTAAATTCAAAAATCAATTATTTTTTAGATTCTCTTTGAAATGTATATTCTCATTTTGTCATTGAAATCTTCTGAAGACCACTTTACTCTTGTATTCCATAGTAAATATAGGAGAAATGGTTGCCATGGTAACAAAATATAAATATTTTCACATACTTATAAATTTTACATCTTGAAATTCGAATGTACCGTACTGTCGGAAACTAAATATATGTCGACACGAAAAATCTGATGTGACAAGCACAGAACACAACTTTCGATTACCGAGGGTAAGAGAAAGTTATGTGCTGTGCGCCAGTCACACCAGATTTTTTTTTCTTTCAATTGAATACTAATTAGCAACCCGAGCGTCAGAGTAATTTTATTTCCCAGCTTTCTATTTAACAAAAATATAGAAAAAAAAAAAACGAACATTTTTGTATTATAAATAATCTTGATTATGATTGAATTTATACCTATAATATATGAACAGTTAAAATTTTGTGTTTATTTAGAAAGGATCATAATTCGATATTTCAAATCATTATTTTATCAAAATGATTAAAAAAAAAAAAAAAAAAAACGTTTTCCTACTATCAAAATATGATATTCAATTCAACCTTGATAAAATAACAAATTGGGCCTCCCTGTATATAGAGAGATGTCAATTTCCGTTCGATTGACTATTCATCCGTCTCTTTTATTTATTATTATTATTATTATTTCCCCATAACAACAACAACAACAACAACAAAATAGGAAAATTAAATAAGTTGCAAATTGCTCTCATATTTCAATCGATTTTTTTTTTAATTCACTGTATTAGAAAATAATTGAAATTCAAATTCATGTCATTGATTTTAAAGGTAGCTGGCCTATTCATTACATTGGAGGAAACCATTTACTCTTAATGGTTATTGTTTTCTTAACCAACTTTTGCGAGATCTTAGTATTAATGGCTTAAAAGCAAGGAAGTGTTCTCTTCTCTATGACTTAACACTTTGAATTTTCAACTTTAATATTTTCAATTTGTTGCTATTTAATAAAGAAGTAATCGACTAACTCTTTGTCTAACAAATAATTAGGGAATTTAGAATTCAAAAATTAATTTTGATTAATATTTTTCTGAAAAATATTTATTTAAATCATTTGAATATCAAATGGTATAAATATCGTATAATTAAATAAAGAGTCTATATGGCCTAAGATGCCGAAAAGACTTATAAAAATATCACTTTCCAATAGATATAATTAAATATCCCTGGATTACAAGTTTAAGGCATGCCTCTTGTGCTAGGAGTCATGGGTTCGTATCCCGTCCCATGCGACAAAAATGTATTTCATTTGAATTTGCTACCAATCAAATGAAATGAATAGCCTCCGATGCCGGAAAAGAGCTTAAATAAAATAAAAAAAAAAAAGGTTAGGCAGTCGGGAAACTAAAAATTTTCAGAACCTCTCGTTTAAGGGGCATTTGAAGAAAAGAATATATAAAAAAGCAAAAAGTCACATTCATTAAAGAGCATCATTAAAGCACAAGTGATGTAACTCCACTTTTTTATATTTTTGAGTTAGGCATGATACCGTGTAGAGTAAAATTTGTTCTGTTTAATTCACTAATTGTGTATATCCTAGTCCTGTTACTGGAGTTTTAATAAATAAAATATTAAAAAGTGCAATGTTGATTTTTATATAAACATTCTAGTTAACCCTTCTATATCTCAAAACAAGGGAAACTGGACTTACACCATTTGTGCTTTAACGGGCTCAAATTTAAACTATCAACCGTAGGCTTTAGTTGAAACATTATGCATTTCGACATTCATCTGTCATCATGTCAGCATCAAAAGTGATTCAATAACTGATGATGACACATGAGTGTCGAAAAAGTTGATTTTTTATTTTCTCTTACCCTATATAGTTTAATAAATCTTTGAAACTTATAATCTAGTATTTTTAATATTTTAAAACGGTTTGTCTGTCAATACTTGGGATTATAGTCCTCTGCCCCCTATGATTGAATCTATAATAAATTTTGTCAAGTCCTAATGTGCTAGTTGTGTGAAATTTCTATTTAGTTCTTGATCGCAGAGAATAGTTGAGGTAGAGAGGTCATACCACCCTTGTTAAGGTTTTTGCCAGGTTTTCCTTAACAGCTTAAGGCGAATGTCGGGATGGTTAATGTGACGTTTACTCCTGGTTTCGTGGTTTGCGCGAATTTTTTGATAATTGTTTTTTTTTTATTTCTTTCGATGGAAATGCATGAACATGTTGATTGTTAATGGGCATGCATTTCTATTTTTTCCCCTTTTGTTTTGTTTTGTTGTATTTGTTATTGTATTTAAATTTGTATTGTGTTTGTTGGACCTAGCTACCGAGGACTGGTGCCTCTAAGCGGGTCGTAATGAATTTATTTATTTTAAATTTCGAATATTTCGACGATATGAAAACCTGAAATATTAGAAATTTAAATTAAACCGAATTAAATTTTATTTTTTCTCAAATATTACACAAGTAGGCCTATATCAATGGTTTTATTTTATAAAAAAATATCAATCATACCACATCTTGTCATCTAAGAAATCTTATAATAACTAAAATAAAAGAGAAGTATAGTTGCCGCAACATCAACAAATCGCAAGAGAATTTGTTCCAAACAATTTTTTTTTCTATCTGAAATCTAAATGACCTCAGGTGCTCGAGAAATATTAAAATATCATTGTATATTAAATTCACTTCGGATCCCCGCTCCTCTTTTTTGTGAATTCTAACTCATAGACACTATGACCGTCCCTTTAATCCGCCACTGGTGTCAATTATAAAAAAAATACACATCCATATTTGTCTAAAAATAGACTAATGTCAACTAGAAATTTCTATTTAATAGTTTATTAATAAATGAGATTGAAATTGAGAAATTAACTAACGTAGGGTAGTTCCCCAGTCTATTTATCTATCCCTATCATGTATTAAATAAACCATGTTAGTTTGATGATTGGCAATCATTTTTCGTCCTCCGCCAAGAGGGGATGGATGACCCGATGCAATGGGGCCACAATTAGTTGATGATGGTGGCCACCATTGAGAGAGGATACTGTGCAGGTGCGCAGAAAGAGAGAGAGAGAGAGAGAGAGAGAGAGAGAGAGAAAGAGAGAGAGAGCATCATTGGCAGGCAGGCAGGCAGGCAAGCATAGCCCGGGCGGATCGATGGGAGCCGCCCTGGACCTTCACCACCACAGCCACTTCCGCCAAACATACCAAACAACACACTTCTCTCTCTCTCTCTCTCTCTCTAGAGAGCATATGTATGTTATCATTAAATAGAGGGGTAGACATTTCTACCTCTTCATTACGCACCCACGACCTATATCCATTCATTCATTCATTTTGTTAAAAAGTTTTTTTTTTTTTTTTTAAATCACATATATTTTTTTTTTTGATCGATAAAGATGAATAAAATAGACATCAAAACGGAAAAGATCTAAAGACTTTTCTTGAAAGGGATTTTGTGAGCTTTCCATTTGAAAAGAATAAATAAAGAAATTCATTTGTGCGGACTGCATTAAAAATTGAGCGTTCTAAAAAGGCTAGATGTAAAATAATTACAAGGCAAGGTAATCAAAAATTTATATCCTAACATTAGGTCCATTTCGGGTTAGAAAAATGTTTATCGAGATCTAAATATGAAGAATCATATTGAAAATGATTTTTTCTTTTTTTTGGAATGTCCATTTCTATTTTTCCTGTTTGACTTTTAAATAAGAAGCCACTCTTGTAGTTGGCCTTTCTTTTTTTTTTTGAAAGCTAAAGCGAACCTTTTTATTTAAATTTGATTTGTTCTTACATCTCTTTTTTTTTATCAAATAGCAAAAAAAAAAAAAAAAACTTGAAAGAAAGTCTGATTGATGCAAAAAAATGGTCGGACTAAGCCGACAGAAGAACTTTTTATTTTATTTAAGATCTTTTTCGGCATCTATGGCTATTTAGACCTCGCCCCTATTTATTTAAATGGATTGGTAGTCAATTCAATACAAATAAATTTTTGTCGCCTAAAAGACTGTGTGAATGTGTGTGTGTGTGTGTGAGTGTGAATGAGAAAAAAATGTGAGTGTTTTTTTTATTAAAATAAAATGAAATATTTTTTTGTCGCGTAGATACAAAAATTATATATCATTTTATTCGAGAGAAAACAATTGAATAAATAGTTTTTGAGTTTTCGTTTACGAAAAAAATTACAATCATTTAAATGGATTTTGAGAACCTCAAAAAGCATTTTGGCAGCTTCAGTTCAATTTTTTTACAAATACATTAATTTTCCTATCCAACCTATGGTGGTTGGGCTATATACCATAGCAAATTTATAGATCTCACTGATTGTAATTAGGTATTAAAACAATGAGTTAATCGTCTCAAAGAAGCAGTAAATTATTATAGCGAATCACGGTTTTTTTAGCTTCCACTGGACCAAACTCAGCCGTAATAATTAAGAAGTTTCTGTCCAGCTCCTGACCAAATTTCCTAAAAAACATCCGTCTGGAGGGATAAATAAATCTTTTGTTTATAAAAACATAACTCTAAAATAGCCTTAAAAAAGCAATGAAGTTGCAAAACGTTTCCGCTCTTCTTGGATGGATGGATTAGATGTTGGCGCGGTCACCTTGCTTTCGAGAGACCAGGCACTTAGGCCACCAATGTGGACCCCTTGTGCCAGATCGCTACTAGATCCTTATACGCCCTTTCAACCAGCCCAATCTCGCAAAGAAATCTAGAAGCCTATTGGGGGAGATCGCATGAATATCCTTGGGTTCCAAAATTGTACTTCCCAATGTGGATCATCTAGTTTGTGTCACCGGGCAACTACAAATAATGTGTGTTGGGGTTTCATCTTCTAATTCGCAGCCTCTACATAGATAGGTCTCTTTTATACCTATTATTTTTTGGTGTCTATTTAGCCTACAGTGTCCTGTAACAAATCCTAAGTAGGTTGATAATTTCTCTCTAGTTTGTTTCAGGCAGAAGCGAGCCCTCCTAGCTTAAGGCCGGAGTATGAATTCCTTGAGCTGTCTGCACCCCAAAGTCCGCTCTTCTTAATCATAGCTAACTTTTAACACCTAAGTAATATATGATTAGCTCTGGTTAAGAAGAACAAAAAATTTCTTCCTTTTTTTAATTATTTTTTTTTCTGCATCTAATGCCACTTTCTGATATCTAGTAGCTCGTGTATTTTCTATAGGAAATTGAGATGCTGTTGGTGTCATCGGAATTCTTATTCTTTTGTACCTTCTTACTATTTTACTGTATTATATCGTATATCTCGACAGAGAAAATATTGATATATTTTCTATTTGTGAGAGAAAAATACATTTCTGAAGTATCCTGTGTTATAATTTAGGAGTGTAATTTCCAACCTTTTCATATCTAGCTTCTTTGTGAGATTTCTTTTATTGCATAATTATCATAGTTAAAAAGCCATGAATTTTGGTTTGAATCCACTTTATATTACCGCGTTAAGTTATATATTGAGGGAAGGGCCATAAGAAGTAATCGCAGGGATAGAGAGATTAGAGAGTGTGCGATTGCCAACCATTTCACCCACACACTTCAACTTTCAAATGTTCATTTGACTCTGGAAATTGACACTCGGAGAAAATAAGAAGAAACTTTTTCTATAGAGATAACAATCTGCATTAAGTATCTCATTAAAAATTATTGGGACAAACAACTCCATTATTATCTCCTCAAATATTTAACGATTCTAAAAGACATTGAAACGTCTTATTAATATTGTCTCCGTGTGTTGCTTCTCAATGAATTCTTTTCGAAATCTTAGATTCTCACCTACTATAAGGAGAGTCCTCGTCACTTTCCTGACATCCTGGAGTGGATTCTGTTTTTTCACACTCTGAGTTGTGACCATGGTTAGATTTTTTTGGACACCTTGCGGATCCCTTGTCATGACACATCAGCGCTAATTAATAATTCCTTCCATTTGAGTTACCCACACAAACACATGTATAATATATAAAGTTGTAATTCACTAATCCTCTTAATCTGGCCCTAAAAGGGCCATCATGGTCGAGCCCTTTTAATCTTTCTCTAAACCATCAAAGGGATGAATTTTCTCTGTTCACTTGCAATCAAACAAATTTCCATAAAATCTTTAAAAACAATCATGATTTTGATTACAGATAAAAAGAAGCATGTAACCAAGTCGTTATCTTTTTTCGTTCGCTATAATCCAGAACATTATTATTCAATTGGAATTTTACATTGATAAGTTCTGCATTTCTCAGTTATCTTTGACGTAGTTCTTCGATCACACTGTTTTTTTTTTTTTTTTTTTTTCTTAAATCAAAAAGATTCAATATTGAACTAGAGAGAGAGAGAGAGAGGCTACAATCAAAAGTAAGTGGCGAGAGAGAGGGAAGTTGAATTTTATTATATTGAATGATGGATTGCACGTTCTCTAGGACGTGAAATCGAAACAGAAACGACTTCTGATAAGGAAGGAAAAAAAAAAAATAAAGAAACAAGTCTGCTATCAATTGATATTTTAAAATATCCGTTATTGGAATATCTATATTAAGATATAAAAGTTTTGTTGAAAAAACAAAAAACAAAAATAAAATAAAATCCTCCAAATTGATTTAAAATTGTAAAATTGAGCTGTGTGGGGGGAGGGGATTATCAATGTATCTCTTGGTTGGATAGAGAGGGGGTTTAAAATGACCTCAGATGCCGAAAGAAAATAAATAAATTAATTAATTTTAATCTGGAAGATTAATCAATTTCTCGTACAAATCCAGTTCTCTTTTAATAAATAAATAAAATTTAAAGAGACGAACTTATTTGAAGATTTCGTATAGAACACAGCCATTCAACAAAATATTTTTTAATTTCTACTTTGTTAATTGTTGAAGTTACGTTTTCTCCCATAAAAATTTGATGGGGGAGAATATTTCAATTCTAAAGTATGAATTTGGCTCTTTTGGTTGAAATAATTAAATCAAAATCAAAATAGGACCTACTATAGGAAAAGAAAGCCTAGGTTGTGGTATAAGAAAAAAAAAATGAATTTAAAAATTTAAAAACTTTTTCTTATTTTGGTATTAAGGGTGTTTAGTAGTGTAAATGTAAAAAAAAAAAAAAAAAAAACCTATTACGAAAATTTGCCAAGAGATGTCAGAATGGCAGCTAATAATTTATGCATTTGGTTGATTTTCATTGATCTTTTAACAATAAATACTTTATAAATGTTATTATAGGCCTATATTATGTATCTTTTATAAAAGCAAAAAAATATATAAATATAGGTCAGATATAGGATAATAGTGTGCCTACTGTTAGACTAGCCTGCCATCTCTTGCAAGAGTGCCGAACTATTTGACAGATAATTTTTAAATTAATCATCTAATCTTATTTTAAAATTTTCTTAATCAATATGTGATTAATAATAACAATACATTTATTTTTAAATTTAAAAAAAATTAAAATTTTTGGGATAGATTGCTGTATTAGCTGGATAACAAAAAAATTAATTTCCTTAATTTTTTAACAATTCATTAAAAAAATTATAACTTTCTGTCCCAATAATCCCTTATATGAATATAATTTATTTAAAAATAAAGAGAATCTAAAAAATAGTTGTTTTATGAATTTTAAACAAAATCGTTGTTGCGAATTTTGAGAAAAAAAAAAAAAAAATTACTAAAAAAGTGCATCAGTAAAGTACTTGTTCTCTTTGACCAATTTTGTTAAAAAGCTTCGTGACAATCCCAGGGGGGTGCCTGACTTAAATATAAAATTTCAACTTCCTAACTCTTTTCGTTCTTGAGATATTTTGTCACAGACACTCCCAAAAACAGACATCATTTTGCGGAACCCTCTTTTTTAGACTCAGGGGTTGCAAAAGATGTATATCCATCAAAACCTCGACATCGAATTTTTAACATGAATCCAATACTTTCTCTCTATTTCCGACTAGCCCTTATAAATGCTCTCTGACCTTCGCGTTTGATTTTAATTCTTTTTCTCTTCAGTATTTCGGCAGCAACTTCCCTCCTACAAATGAATAATTTAACACTTGTTTATTTTAAAATAAATAAAAAGAAATCAATCGCAAGCTGTAATTCAACCTCCTCTTTGGGGAACAAACAAAACACTTGTAAGAAGATAAACTCCTTGGAGAGATAGATAAGGTGTTAGCCTCCCCCCCCCTCTATTGCTATTTCAAATTCATTTGCTTTTTATACAAGAAAAAAAAGAATTTTTTTTCTTTCTTCTCTTTATTACGCCTTTTATTAATGAATCTTAATTATTCTCTAATGGAACTTTTGTCTTTGAAAAGAAAGCTTTGTTCCATTGCCTCATGCTTCTTCTTCTATAAAATTATCAGATATCGACGTTTTTAGATCTTAAAAAGAGAATGAAGATGAATTAACTTTATTCCTATAAGAGAGAGTTAGTTAAGATGATTATTTGTTTTTCTTTACCCTTTCTTTCTTTTAAGAAATAGGCATATCGGAAATCCACTGGGTATTTTATACTACACACTAGAGAAGTGAAACTTCACACAACACAACTTTCAATTACCGAAGTTAAGAGAAAGTTGTTTGCTATGGGACCAGTCATATCAGATTTTTACTTTCTCTTACCCATAGGTATTGCATATATAGATAAACGTTAATATACTGGGTATAGAGAGAAAATATTGGATTCATGTCAAAAATTCGATGTCGAGATTTTGATGGATATACACGTTTTGAGGTCCCCTGAATCCAAAAAAATGGTTTTCGTGACATGGTCTGTCTGTGAACAAAATATTTCAAGAACGAAAAGAGCTAGGAGTTTGAAATTTTATATTTAAGTTAGGTACCCCCATGGGACGTGACACGAAACTTTTGATCAAAATCGGCCAAAGAGTACTAGTACTTTACTGATGCACTTTTTCAGTTTTTTTCGATTTCCTCTAAATTTGCTCCAACGATTTTTTTTTTTATAATTCAAAAATCAATTATTTTTTAGATTCTCTTTAAAACGTATATTCTCATTTTGTCATTGAAATCTTCTGAAGACCACTTTACTCTTGTACTCCATAGAAAAGATAGGAGAAATTGTTGCCATGGTAGCAAAATATAAATATTTTTCTGTTTATAAATTTTACATCTTGAAAATCGAATGTATCGTACTGTCTGAAACTAAATAACTTATATGTCGACACAAAAAATCTGGTCTGAAAGCACAGAGAGTTGTGTGCTGTGCTTGTCACACCAGATTTTTTTTAGATGTTCTTTAAAATTTCTCATTTTGCCTTTAAAATCTTCTGAAGACCACTTTACTATTGTACTTCATAGGAGAAATGGTTGCCATGGTAACAAAATATAAATATTTTCCCATGGTTATAAATTTTACATCTTGAATTCATTAGAATTTGTATGTAAATTTCGATTCAAAGGGGGTCACCAACAGCCCCCTTTGGAACTTTATACACATTTAAAAACATTTTTTCAAATTCTTATGATTTTGTATTTATTTAGGATTCTCTTTTCTGTATAAAATGGACCGTTTATTTTGAAAGTGGTGTAAGTTCATTTTTTTTAATGAGATATGCTTAAATTAATGTAAATTTTCTATGTATAACTAACTAGTGGTAAATTTCTTAAAAAATTCCCATGTTTTGTACAATTGAAAATTGGTCAGTAAATAGATTTTTTAATAAACAGATATGTTAACCTTTCATTTTCTCGAAACAATAGAAAATGGACTTACACCACTTTCAAAATAAACGGTCCAAATATTCAAATATAAGATTACAATTTTGAAAAATAACCATAGTTTATTTCAAGCAGTCAACATTTAAAATACATTTGAAAACACAAAGTTTGGAACTAAGGTGCTATGGGAACTAAATATATCTCGACACAAAAAATCTGGTGAGACAAGCACAGTGCATAACTTTCGTTTACCGAAGGTAAGAGAAAGTTGTGTGCTGTGCGACCAGTCATACCAGATTTTTTTATTCCAATTCCTTTCTATCATCTTTTTGACGATTATTAAGCTCCGCCCCTTTTGATACAATTGGTAGAAAGCTCCTTCTCTGCGCATGCGTGATCGCAAAGATGGAGCCGCCCAGTCTTTTGTCTTTTCTCTTTTGTTGCCTAACTCTTAGGCGTTCTCACAGAGAAATTACTTTCTTTTATCTCAATACTCTATTTGTCTCTGTAGCTGTTAGTTTGCGTACATACCAATGGATAACTCTCATATTAGAAGACATTAAATTTGTTTTTTGAATATATTATTTCACGTTTGGCGTGTGTCTTTTTTAAATACTTTGTTGTTTAAATATCGTATTATACTTGGTTCACCGACGATATGCTTTTTATAACTCTTGACCATTGCATTATTTATCGAGAATGCATTGATAATATTATTATAAACATTAAGCTACACACCTACATAGAGATAGAGCATCTAATTGAAATGCATTAGAATCTCATTCCATTAACACCTGTGATTTTGCATAAATACATATCAATCTCAAATAACTTTATTATGTATTATACAGTGAATGCCTCTCCAGATGGATTTCTAAAAAGATATAGAGATCTTTTTAATTTTTGCTCTAGGATCCTTTGAACTAGTAGTTTGTTTCTTATCCCATTATTTAATAACTAGCGGCAAAACCCGCCTTCGGCAGGCCTCCAGGGGTTGTGTTCTTTTCGCAAAAGCATCACATTTATTCTTGCTCTCTGTTAGGAAATTTTAAAGTTTTAAATTTCTTTCTCTGATTCCGCCCACCTCTGACTCTGGCCAATCAGCGAGAGCGTTGTTAAACAGATTACATTACACAGGAAATAAACGCTTTATAATATATAGTAATAATGATGCTTCTTTGTGTTATGTGATACTTATAATTTCTATTTGAATTTTATAAGAAATTGTTATGGATGCCTTTTTCTGTGGTAAATTTGTTAATTTATTATTTACTAACTGCAAAAATATTTTTGTAACTATTTTAGCTCAATGGCTGGCGGTTGAGAGGGCGTAATAATAACCATTTAAAAATCTTAAAGCGGATGTTACACCTGTTTATAATAATACACATGTATTTCTAAAATTTCTATGTAGTTATGTCAGGTGCTTACGCTATTCGACGGCGGATTCTTAGGAGTTGTTGGGAGAATGAAACTCAAACCATCAATTCAAAACAGAGACATTTATTGGTTGACGATGGTGCATCCTATCGTTTCGGTCGCAGTTCAAAGTGTCTTAGGTCCATAATAATAATAAATAATAAATAAATAAAATCCTATCTTTTCGACCAATTGTATGCCTTATTTAGAACCTTTTAAGTCTAGAAATTTGAGACATTTTATTAATAATTTACAAGTAATAAAAAGGTTATGAAGGCCTACAATTGGTCGAAACGAAAGGATGCATCCTCAACCAATAAATGTCTCTGCTATGAATTGATGGTTTGAGTTTCATTCTTCCAACAATTCCTGAGACTCCGCCGTCGAACAGCGCATGCTCCTGAAAAACTACATAGAAATTTAAGGAATAAACTAATAATTCAATTGTTTTGAAACTTTGCATACATAATCTAGAGGTCAAGAAGTGAAATGCATTTGATATAATTCGGACAATTACATAGGCTCTATAGAGAATAATTTTTCCTTATATGTAAGCAGCTTAAGACACACAAGAACAGACTGTTTGTGACAAAATGTCTGGTCTTGTGTAGTGTATAGTGATTAAAGTTGATCTCACAAATTTGATAAAATTTTACAAATTTAGGTAAGAAAGTGGAATGAATCCAAGAACTACTTCCCTTGGGTCAAACCTTAGTATCATTAATGATTACGTTTGTCTCCAGCCTTTGATTATTATTATTTTTTCTGTTCAATTTTCAAATGGAATATTCACTTTAATTGAATTCACCCCACGAGAGTCTCTCGCTCTTTAAGTGGCCCCAATGATTGAGTAGAGAGCAGGTGTGCCCCGGGTTCGAATCTTGATTAGAGTATTATTATGATTAATGAAATGAATTCAAAATCCATTCAATTCATCTCAGCAGAGAGAGAGAGAGTGTGTAACTCTTTTTTATTATAATCTATGTAAAATACAGCAAACAAGAACCCAGCCTCTTGAAGAAATAAAGGAGAGGGGGGAAGGGAATATTTAATCCTTCCATCGAAATAGACTTTACTAAGATGAATTAATATCTGTCTTTTAAGAAGAATAAAAATTTTAATTAAATTTTTTTTTATTGCGTTTAAGTGACTGTGACTGTGACTTTCTCCATCTGCTGTCTAAATGAACTTTTAAACTCAACTTTATGTTTAACTATTAGCTAGGCCTGTTTTATTTTCTGACTTCTTTTTATATCTAATACTATTAAACAAGCAATGTACAGTGAGGGACATTATTAAGTCCCACCCATACGTTTTCGACTTGTGATTATTTTATTCTTTTTAAAAAAATATATTTTTTTTAATGGAAACTTTCATGGTTCAAACTTAGAAAATTTCCAATAAAGATTTTAATTTTCTTTTATAAAAACAATGAAATAATTACAGGTAGAAAACACACGGGTGGGACTTAATATTGTCCCTCACTCTACGTTTGTTTGTTTATATATAAGCATATCAGTTCTCGAAAACGGCTCTAACGATTTTTTTTTCAAATTTTAAATATATACTATTTGTGGTCCCAAAATGGAATTGTGCTAGGTCTCATGTTTGGGAAAATTCGAGTACTAGTACTTTACTGGTGTACTTTTTTAGTTTTTTTCTAATTTTCTCGGAATTCCCTTCAAAGATTTCTCTCAAATATTAAATATTCCCTAGTTCCGGTATAGAAAAAAAATTGCGCTAGGTCTCGTCTTCGAGGAACCTCGAGTACTAGTACTTTACTGGTGTACTTTTTTTAGTTTTTTTCCAATTTTCTTGGAATTAATTTTATAGATTTTATAATGGACGAAGCTTAGGGGGCCAATCCCTTCCTCTCTTTACCCAGGACCCACAGATTTAGATTAGAATACCATTTATCTCTCTACGAATATTTAAATTTTAATTAATGTGCAATTTTGTAAATTTAATTTTTTATATCAATAATTACAATGTATTAAATTTAATAATGTCAACAAGACCAATTAGTAGAAAAATACTTATTATTTAAATTCTATTATTAAAATACTAATTTTTGATTATTATTAATTTTGTTGAAAATAATAATAATAATTTTTAATTGACACCAGGCTGCCAAGGCTTACGCATCGCCTGGGCAACTCTCTCATATCTCTTGATTAAAGTTTTCTTATGAGACACTGACTCCTCCAAGTAACCACCCAGTAATGTTGCTATTCCTCAAAGCTCTCCCTGGACTGTTATTTCTTATTTCTTCTATACAAATCAAATTGCGCCCCTCGAGTACTAGTACTTTACTGATGTACTTTTTTAGATTTTCCAATTTTATAAAAAAAAAAAAACGACCGAGCTCGGGCTCGGTCAACCCGGAACTATAAAACTAATGAAATAAGAAAAACAAAATTAGTTAACGGAGTAATAAGCTTAATAATAAAAAAATATATTGTAATTTTTTTTTTTCATTCACGTTTTTGGCTGCAGAGGCCATTGTGATTTGATTCCACGCGCTTGTTTTTCGGGATGGACAAATAAAATTTTGTCTGAAACATCTCCCTTTAGGCATTTGGCATCCAAATGTTCTCTTTATTTGCTGGACCTGTACTTGCTCTTTTTCATTCCATAACATCACCTTCTCTTCCACTTATATTATTTTCCAAATACAATTACGAGTATGTTGCCTAAAATCAAGGCTTAAAACTCCCCCATGGCGGTTAATAGAGGACCGACTGTATATTTATTAAAGTAATATGCCCTTGTGATTGCCCTAAGAAACTATCAGATTAAGAAACATAAATTATATCAACTTTAATAAATCCTCACCCTTTGGCGAATTATGAATAAATTTAGATCATAAGAGTGCACATAACATACTCATATCTCAATTTATATCGTATGTTTATGATATTTTGATTGCGGATTTATTTATTTGATTTATCATACATAGCTTGCCCTTCTCTCTCTCCAAGTGGATGTACTAGGGTATTTCTCTCTCTCTCTCTCTCTGTCTCTCTTTTTATTCTATATAAATATTAAATGGACTGTGTTTGACATAAACCAACCAAAATAAAATAAATGCTATTTGTTTGTTTGCAGGAGATTTATCATTCCCTTCTAATGTATTTTTATTTTTTTTATTTTTTTTTTTTATTTACTCCCTTGTAAATACATAATATATAAAAAAATATAATTAGAAAGAGAGCTACTTGTTATTTTATCTTCAAAGATAGCTATTAAAGATAAAACATCTTCAAAGAATGGGTTTGTTAGATACGTAACAAAATTTTGGTTAGGGCTTTAAAACGCTTTTCAAAAAATGAGAGTTTAGATTCAGATAAAAAATCGAAGTTTTAGAGCTTCTTTTCTACAAGTGAATGTTAGAAGCAGCCTCTGCGTACCATTTAAAATAAGACTTTTTCTTTCTATATTGTCAATTATAGTTTTTTCTGCACAAATTGACATCACATTTAATTTGATCTGATTAACCGTTCGGAATCTCCAGAGGTTTAAATTTTACAATTAGATACGCGGTAAAAATAGAAAAAATAAATAAATGGTGAAATCTTTAGCTGTAGAATCATTCTTTCTAACCGTATATTCAACATAATTATACCTAATTAAATAAAAGCAACTTGTGTTTTCTTTCTTTGACATAAAGTGACAGGTAGTTGTTTTTTTTCTTATAATTATTAAAAATCAATAAATTTTCAAAAATATTTATTTTTGGTTTACAGGTGCGCTATCATGTTTCGGCCACCATGAGAGCCATCATCAGAACTGAAACAATATACATATATATATAATACAAGATGATATTTAGTCAAAATTCAAAATTCTTTTTTGGTGGCTCTCATGGTGGCCGAAACATAATAGCCCATCTGTAAACCAAAAAATAAATATTATTGAAAATTTATTGATTTTTAATAATTATACCAGAAAAAAACGACATACTACCTGTCACTTTATGTCCAAGAAAGAAAACACAAGTTGCTTTTATTTAATATATTCATTTGGACTGCATCCACCATTTCATCAAATAATTATACCTCTTTAAATAGAGGAGTTATTTAAGCCGCTAACTTTTTCGTGCATGCCTCCCTACCCTGCCACTATACATGCATTGTAAGACGTCACAACAAAATAAGTATTTTTTAGTCAGGTCTTATGATTGGATTTTGATCGTGAGCCAAGGTTGATTTTGCTTCTTTATGTCACTTCGGCTCATATCCCTTTTGAATTTTTCTTTCTTCTTAAGAAGTATTAGCTAAAACTGTTCATGCCTACTCTAGCCATTCAGAAAGCTTGCTAACTCGTCTCGTCACGTCTGACTGTTATTGTTTTTCCCCCTATTTCCCATCAAGTGGCGGATCTTATGATAGACCGATTTGCTTCTTCACTTTTGTCCAAGGCGACAAGATGAGACGATAAATACATAATTTTACGGATTGTACTGGAAGATGACTTTCTCGAAAAGTCGGTCAATTAAAAAAAAAAAAAAAAAAAAAAACGATATGTAGCCTATGTAAGAAAGATGTAAAAAAAGATTGATGAATATTGATGAAGTAATAAAAAATTATGATATATTTAGATATTTCTACCTTTTTTACGTTTTATTTGAAGTACGAGTAGAAGAACAAAAGGAGCTTACCTGAAACAAAGAAAATAATAATATTAATCATTTTTTGAACAAACAGTATAAAAGAGCAGGGTTATAATCAGGTGTGAGGAGATATCGCCTGCTGAGTGGCGAAAGCCGAAATTCAATAACTCGAGAAAAAGCGTTGGAAAGTTTTATAAACATATAGGCCTACATTTAAATAACCGGGCAACAAATCAAAAGGCCAGAATCAATAGCAAAGAATGGAAATATATTTTCGCCACTGTGACCCTCAAAAGAGAAGACGTTTTAACAACGTTTCATAGACTTGAAAATTCAATTCACCTGGGTCCAACATAACACTCACTCAAGGAACTCTCTCTTTAAATTATTTTCAATGGGTTGAATTTATGATCTATGATTCTAAGCAGGCGATATGAGGGTTCAAACACCAGAAATCTCAAAAAAATAAAAATATATTAGGGCTCTATAGTGTTTCATATTTACTGGGTAGATAAAGTTAATGTAATTGTAAAAAAATCGAAATTGAACTGAAGCTGCCAAAATGCGTTTTTAGGTCCCCAGAATCCATTTAAGTAGTTTTTTTTTGGAATTATGTCTGTGTGTGTGTGTGTGTGTGTGTGCTTGTGTGTCCGTATGTCTGTGATAATTTTTTTCGTCAACGTAAACTCAAAAACTATTCATTCAATTGTTTTGAAATTTTGCACATATATACTAGGGGTAAAGGACAAGAGCTGAAAAGCTTTTGGTAAACATCGGATTATTAGGGAGGTTCTAGAGGGGGGGGGGTCAATACTTTTTTTCTTACATAACCTATAATTTTTTTTATATATTCAGAAACTAGACTTCCTCCCGAGTAAAATGATATATAATATGATAAACATCGTACCATTAGGGAGGGGGGGCAATATTTTCTCTTAAATAGTGGGTGGGCAAAGTTGTACTCTCGGCTTAGTCCGACCCTTTATTTTTTTATTGTATCAAAGCCAATCAATACATAATTCGAGAATATTGTCTGTACAAAAAAAAAAAAAAATGCAAATGAATAACGAATTGTGTTCGTTAATACAGAAAGGTGTCCAAATATTCTTAAGGGTCACTGGCCTAGTTGAAAATTAATTTACGAGAGAGAGATTGTAATCAGATAATTAATTTTTGTGTTTTTTGAGATGAAAGAAGAAGAAGAACGAACTCTATTAAAGTTGTTAATTTTATTGCAAAAAAAAAAGAAAAGAAAATTTAATATTGAATTTTAATTAAAATTAAGCTAAGGTGTGTGTGTTTTAAAGAGGAGATGGGAGAATCTTTAATAATCGTACAGTATGTAAAGAGGGTTAAGATTAAAATATTTCATTACTAAAATATAGTCTTTGCATTCTTTTTTTGTACAGACAATATTCCCAAATTATGTATTGATTGGCTTTGATACAAAAAAAAAAAAAAAAAAAAAAAAAAAATAGAGTAGCGAGCTTAACTCTCGCCCGGGGCACCTTTTTAGCGCCCCTCCCCCCCCTCCCATTCGAAAACCATATAATATTATACATGGGCGTATATAGAATTTTTTTTGGGGGAGGGCCCAAACTCAAAAATTTTTCAAATCATTTTACCTTTTTTTTAGAGAGGCTAAATTTTGCGGAATTTTTTCCCCTTCCTGCGGAAAAATTTTATTTTTTTGCGGAACCAAATTTTCCCAGACATTAAAATTATTTTTTTTCTTTTGCGGACCATTTGGCGCCCCTTTGAGATTAGCGCCCGGGGCATGATGACACCTCCCCTTGCCTCCCCCCTCGCTAAGCCTCTGTAATTAAGTATCGTTTAAGTCTATACCCATAGCTAAAAATGCCGAATTGACTTTGAAATATTTTTAAAAGAAATCAATGCGAAATATTTGAACAAGTAGAACGGCAAGTTTAATAAATTTTAATGAATTCTCTCTCTTTCGTAAATATTTTCTTTGCATTTTGTTTAAAGAAAAGTTTTCAAAAACTAATTAAACCAAAGTTTATAAAGAAATTATACAAAATTAATTTATAGCCATTTATTTATATTAAATACATTTTTGTATTTTATAAATACTAGCCGCGTCGTCCGGCTTTGGCGGAGACATCCCTAAACTTACTTCTCTTTAATACTTTCCAATGGTATTAACAAAGATCGATAATCCAAATATTTCGGTGAAAATGTTAAATGGTTAAAATAGAAGCTCGGACTGAAGCCTTCCCAGGAACCGCAGCTAGATATAATAAAAAATTTTGTTGCCGACGTTTTGAGAGCTAGTCGCACTCATCTTCAGGGCATACAGATTGATCATTTGCGTTCCCAGAAGATGAGTGCGACTAGCTCTCGAAAAGCTCCCGTCCAAGCTGTTTTAATATCATCAGCTATCCATTTCAAGAATTTAAATGGATATCTCATCTCGTTTAAAAGTTATGAAACTACAAATTTATAAGAGAGTCTACAAAAATAATCAAAATTTGGTGTGTAACGATTCTTAAAAAATGACCCATGAATATTTATTAAGAACCAACATTTTCACAATTCCCGTGGACCAAATCTTTTTATTTCAAGGAATTAATCAACTTTTCCTCTAGTTTATTTTATTTTTTTTTTTTAATTTTAACGTCAGGTTACAAACAAACCACGAAGCTCTTTTTTCCCAACCACATAATAGGCAATTTAACTCATCGAAATAAAAATTCCCTTGGATGGTTTCATTCATTACCAAGCCTTTATTTATTGTTACTTTCTTCTACGCTAAGAGAATTTTTAATAGGATCGAATGACTGACTCGGTTTCTTTTTTTTTTTCATCACTCGGGTACATTAGCGCCACACACAGAGAGAGAAAATGGAATATGTGTATGTCGTCAACGACGTACTTATCGCGACCCGGAAACAGCTCGACGTTGACGGCACTCGCCTTATCCATATGGAAAAGAATCGAATCGCTTAGAGGTTGAATACAAATGCCCACCTTTATTTCTTCGTTTTTCTATCCTCAGAGCCTGGGGGATTAAATAATTGCTCTTCACCTTATCACCCGTATATTGGATATTTGATTGTCATTTTTTAAATTATCGAATTGTGTATTAATCAAAAAATGAGGAAACAGTTTGTGAAAAACTAATATGCCAAGCGGGCTTAGCGAACGGTAAGGATTCTTGTTAGGCAAGACCAAACAATCTGATCCTAGGAATAGGAGGCCACAAGAGCTAACGATTTTTACAAATGGTCACATATTTCTATTCAATATGTGAAAATGAGAGATGTGCAAAGTTCTTTAAAAAGTTCGATCTGCTAAACTGGATAAGCGAACCGATCATAGATCTAGGGCAAAAATGATTTCGATCCAGATCCAAGATCCCTCAAAAAAAAAAAAAAAGAATTTCAATTGAGATCTGAAAAACCTGGATCGGATTTTCGGATTTAAATTCAAAAGGATGGTTCTCACCATTCCTGGTGATAATACGCAATTTTTGTCTTTATGAGGAAAAATCAAAATCAAACTCACTGCTCAATATTATTTGATATTAGTTTTAGCTTAAGCAGAAGAAGCGCTCTAAACGTCGAACAAATTTGGTTGCTTATCCATTCTAATCGCTTTACATTTATTTTAATTTGAAAAACTGTTAAAAAAAGAAATCGATCACAATCCCCTTTGGATTAAGCTTACGATTGATTATAAGTCTACTAGAATATAGTGCGATGAAACAAAAAAGGAAAAAAAAATACTAGTGAACTACCCTCTAAGATGGGAAAAATACAAAAAGGATTTGAAAATTTTTCTTCAATTGAAAAACTCAGAATGCATTCCACTTGTTCCTTCTCCAAAAACTCTACTCCAAATGGCGTGGAGCTCATTTAAATAAGAAAAACTCTGAAGATTAATTGTCAGAGACACTACACGACACACTTTTAATTGTTTTTATTTCTTCTTCGTTTTTTTACATCCTCCAATTTTCTTCTCTCTTTTTCTTCTTTATTTTTTTTTAAAGCAGAGAAGAGATGTCAAGTTCGATAATCCTAACTTGAATGTATTTGATATAAAGAATCATTTTTCTCTTTTTCTGAGAGAGTTTGCACTAAAGAGCATTCAACACAACTATCTATAAAATAGAATAGACTATCTCTTTATCTCTCGGGGAGTTTCTCAATCCTTGGGTAATAAAAAAAATAATAATAAGCGAGCTACCATTTAAACTATAGACAAGATTTACTAGTAAATTCAAATGTTTGAAAAATAACTATAACCACTGAATGGGTAATCCACCAAAGGCGAGCTTGTTATTTATTGTTATGAGGTATTCTATAATTTATTTACAGTATTTAGAACATGGTGGCTCCTCATTCATGCGTTTTAATAATATTATAAACCCTTGGTAATAGGAATTGTTGTATTAAGATTATGTAGCGAGATAAAGCCGACGGGTAAATACAATTAAAACTACAAGATCTTTTGAAATGGAAGCCGCCTGTGAAGCGGAACAGCTGGCGTTTTAATAAAACTAAAATTGATAGATTATTATGAAATGTGCGAATATTCCATTCAGAGAGCTCAATATATTTATTTATTTAAATAAGTAGTAAAGCCGCTCTCACAACAATCATAACAAAAATTCTCCGTCTCTTGTGGGGGCCTCGTTTTACCCCCAATTAATTGTCATTAATTCCGTGACCCCTTTGAGTGAATAGGGTGTTAATTTTTGATTGATAAAATCCTAGCAGTATTCAGAATTCGATATTTCATTTAACTTCATGACAGATTTTGTTAATTTTCAATCATTTATAACAAGTGTTAAGCACAAATGCGATTCATTGTAAAAAGTGTCAAGGGATTATTATGATCATAATTTGATTACTTTAATAAGAGGGTAAAAATGAGAAATGCAGCTAAGGTTATTTCTTTATTTGGTTAATTCACACAGCTGACGTTTCGGTTCCGTGTCAGCTGTGTGAATTAACCAAATAAAGAAATAACCTTAGCTGCATTTCTCATTTTTACACTCTTATTAATATAACAACTCAGCTATAAATTGTTTATGCAACAATTTGATTACTGAAGAATAGAAAAAGGCCGGATAATAAGCAAGCCGATTGGACAACCCTGCGCTTACTAACTTAACGTTTATAAAAACAAAATTGAAAATTAGATGATGTAGATAAGATAAAGCGTCATTTTATGGATCCAATAACCGTTGATTAATAATTTTGATTTTTTTTTTTTTTTTTTGTTTTTTTTTTTTTAAACATTCACACTTTTTTCTCATTCACACTCACACTCACACACACATTCACACTGTCTTTTCGGCAGCTCAGGCCATATAAGACATTTACGATAACCGTTATTTATGAATTTATATATATTAGGGTCCAGGCATTTTTATTTAAGCCATCTGGATACCAGATGCTTAAATAAAATCATCGGACTGCCTGGGGTCCGAACCCGCGACGTTTGGTATATGAGGTTAGCACGCTAACCTCTACACCACGCCCCGTGGGCCTTTATTTGGTTAATTCACACAGCTGACGTTTCGGTTCCGTGTCAGCTGTGTGAATTAACCAAATAAAGAAATAACCTTAGCTGCATTTCTCATTTTTACCCTCTTATTAATATAACAACTCAGCTATAAATTGTTTATGCAACAATTTGATTACTGAAGAATAGAAAAAAGGCCGGATAATAAGCAAGCCGATTGGACAACCCTGCGCTTACTAACTTAACGTTTATAAAAACAAAATTGAAAATTAGATGATGTAGATAAGATAAAGCGTCATTTTATGGATCCAATAACCGTGGATTAATAATTTTGATTTTTTTTTCTTGGAAAACAAAATTTTTTTTAGCGATAATTTTAACGAATTTAAAAGGAAATTACAAAATATTTCTTTTCGCGTCCATTTTCATCTTCCCCTTACTTTAAATGAATAGCGCAATAAACACAAACACAAATAAGGATGAATATTAATTAAATTTCTTAATTATCCCATAACACTTAAATTTATAATTATACACTAATTTATCGATAAATCTTAAGAAATAATAAAATGTCACTTTTAAATTTCTCCATTTTCTTTTTTTTTTTCTCTTTCGTCTCGTCTGTCTTGTAATTAAAACTAAAACGACGTCGACACCCTCTACCCCCCCCCCTCCCTTTCATTCATTCCCTTTTTAGTCTTTCTTCTTGTTGTTGTAAGTTGGTCGTAAAACTGGAAATTTATTTGCAAAAACAAACTGTGACATGAATTATTAATAAAACGGTGTGGCTGGCGCAAATATTTTAAAAGTAGAGAAACCTGACACATTAAATAATTCCAAGGAATACAAAATGAAACAAGAAATACTCCCTCCACCCCTCCCTTCACCCCCTCGTCCGCCCAAGCTGTATATCATTTAGGCAATTTCTATTTAATGAGTTACTCCAATAGTCACTTAGAGGGGGGATAATTCAGATACATCACTGCCGAATGTTTAACGGACCAAACAATTGAAGAAAAGGAAGAAGCGGATTTTAATAATTTTACTTTCGTAGATCTTATAGTAGTCAAAAGGGAATTATTGAGGCAAATTACATTGAAACACACCTAAACGACGGATTTTCGATCATCCACTGTTCATATTAACAATTTTACTGTAAAATATTATAAATTAAAATAATTTTTATGAAATATAGGAAAAAAGTTTTATATTTTTTATGATAAATTTTTTTTTATTTTTAAATGCTTTTATTTAACTTACTCTTTCAAGGTCACCAACTTTATGGCTTTGTTAAGGACACTTCCCGATGAGCTAGAGGTGTGAAATTTGATATTTAAGAGTCATTTTTGATGACGCAAATTGTGAGTTTGGTTTTACCAAAATGGACCAAACTAATGTGGTACTTTATTTGAAACCCTTCGTGAATTAATGTAATTTCAAAAGACTTCCCGATGGGCTAGAGGTGTGAAATGTAATACTTAAGAGTCATTTTTGATGACGCCACTATATGGTGGTTTTGATCAAAATAGACCAAACTAATGTGGTACTTTATTTGAAACCCTTCGCGAATTAATGTAATTTCAAAAGACTTCCCGATGGGCTAGAGGTGTGAAATGTAATACTTAAGAGTCATTTTTGATGACGCCACTATATGGTGGTTTTGATTAAAATAGACCAAACTAATGTGGTACTTTATTTGAAACCCTTCGCAAATTAATGTAATTTCCAAAGACTTCCCGATGGGCTAGAGGTGTGAAATGTAATACTTAAGGATCATTTTTGATGACGCCACTATATGGTGGTTTTGATCAAAATAGACCAAACTAATGTGGTACTTTATTTGAAACCCTTCGCAAATTAATGTAATTTCAAAAGACTTCCCGATGGGCTAGAGGTGTGAAATGTAATACTTAAGAGTCATTTTTGATGACGCCACTATATGGTGGTTTTGATCAAAATAGACCAAACTAATGTGGTACTTTATTTGAAACCCTTCGCAAATTAATGTAATTTCAAAAGACTTCCCGATGGGCTAGAGGTGTGAAATGTAATACTTAAGAGTCATTTTTGATGACGCCACTATATGGTGGTTTTGATTAAAATAGACCAAACTAATGTGGTACTTTATTTGAAACCCTTCGCAAATTAATGTAATTTCCAAAGACTTCCCGATGGGCTAGAGGTGTGAAATGTAATACTTAAGGAGTCATTTTTGATGACGCCACTATATGGTGGTTTTGATCAAAATAGACCAAACTAATGTGGTACTTTATTTGAAACCCTTCGCGAATTAATGTAATTTCAAAAGACTTCCTGATGGGCTAAAGGTGTGAAATGTAATACTTAAGAGTCATTTTTGATGACGCCACTATATGGTGGTTTTGATCAAAATAGACCAAACTAATGTGGTACTTTATTTGAAACCCTTCGCGAATTAATGTAATTTCAAAAGACTTCCCGATGGGCTAAAGGTGTGAAATGTAATACTTAAGAGTCATTTTTGATGACGCCACTATATGGTGGTTTTGATCAAAATAGACCAAACTAATGTGGTACTTTATTTGAAGCCTCACGCAAATAAGGCCCTATTAACTATAGTTTTGAATTTTGATATTTACGAGTCATTTTTTTATGATAATGAATAATTTTTCAATTGAACCAAATCAATACAGGCCAAACTAATGTGGTACTTTATCATATTGATGATTTTTGATAAGACTAAAAGACTAAAAAGCTTAAAATAAAAATAAAATAAAAAAAAGATTTTTAAAAAAATGCTTTTATTTAAATTGAACTAAAAAGAGAGAAATAAGAGAGAAATAATTTAATTGTTCTTGTTAAAATTTTTTAATATTTATGACTTAAAATAAAAGCGTGGGGCGCGAGCCTCGGAATCACTTCGAAGCGCCCCACGCTTTTATTTTAAGTCAAATATTAAAAAATTTTAACAAGAACAATTAAATTATTTCTCTCTTATTTCTCTCTTTTTAGTTCAATTTAAATAAAAGCATTTTTTAAAAATCTTTTTTTTATTTTATTTTTTTTATGTCCGTGATTAGTGATTATTTTTCGTGTACCACCAATCAGCAACTCATTTACCACATGTTGAAAAACGCTGCTCTAAACTATCCACAGGCTAAGAGTTATTGAAAAAAAATCTCTACACTCTACAAGTTTAAGGAGTTAATTAAGGAGTGAATCAACTCCCAGTAGGCAGTAAAAATACTCGCCAATAAAAATATCAATTTTCTCAGCTTCTTCTGGAACAAAAGCAGTAATAATTCTGATGTATGTCTCTATATGGAATCAAATTTAGAAACTTAGAAGATAATATTTGTAGAAACAGCTAGAGCGTATAGTATTTGAAAGAAAAAGAGTAGGTTTACTCAGATTTCTGTGGTAGATGGTCGAGCAAATAAAAAAATAATTTTTTAGAAGATTTTTTATCGGAATCAGTGTTGGCAGACCTGTGAAAAATAATTATTGTATCTGGGCCGTAATATTATTGTATTTTCAATAAAATTATTGTAAATTATAAAAGTGCTTGTCACACCAGATTTTTTGTGTCGACATTTATTTAGTTTCCGACAGTACGGTACATTCGAATTTCAAGATGTAAAATTTATAAGTATGGGAAAATATTTATATTTTGTTACCATGGCAGCCATTTCTCCTATCTTTCCTCTGAATCCCAAGAGTAAAGTGGTCTTCAGAAGATTTCAATGGCAAAATGAGAATATACCTTTTAAAGAGCATCTAAAAAATAATTGATTTTTAAATTTTAATCAAAATCGTTGGTGCGAATTTTGAGAAAATCGAAAAAAACTGAAAAACTACATCAGTAAAGTACTAGTACTCTTTGGCTAATTTTGTTCAAAAGCTTCATGTCACGTCCCAGGAAGGATCCCTAACTTGAATATAAAATTTCAACCTCCTAGCTCTTTTCGTTTTTGAGAAATTTTGTTCAGACACACAGACAGACAGACCATGTTGCGAAAACCACTTTTTTTGGATTCAGGGGACCTCAAAATGAGTATATCTATCAAAATCTCGACATCGAATTTTTGACATGAATCCAATACTTTCTCTCTATATATATTAACATATGTAGAGGTAAGAGAAAGTAAAAAATAAAATGGCATCTGTCATCGGATATAATTTTTTGTTTCTCCTCTCCCAAATTTCTCCCTGAAATTTTTTATTTTTTCCTTTCTGTCCCTAAGACTTCTGACTGCTATATATTAAAGTCCTAAATAACGATAAAACGTTTCGATTTAAAGCCAGAGAGAGCCATCTCTCCAGGGAGAGAGAGAGAGAGAGCGATATTAATAGCTGTGAATTTAAACTCCTAAATCCATATCACTGATCAAATTTTCTCTCTCTCTTTCTCATTTTATAAACCTAAAATCCTCTCTCCACACGCAAATGGAAATAAATGTCCACCAGTGCACACTCACACACGTATGACGTCATACACCATTTCCATGTAATTTCCGGTATTTTTCCCATAGAAAATTAATTGTCCTGATGATGATAGAGAAGGATCAACATTACATATTTTATATTTAAAAAATCTGGTGTGACTGGCGCACAGCACACAACTTTCTCTTACCTTCGGTAATCGAAAGTTGTGTACTGTGCTTGTCACACCAGATTTTTGTGTCGACATGTATTTAGTTTCCGACAGTAGGGTACAATTGAATTCAAGATGTAAAATTTATAAGTATGGGAAAATATTTTTATATTTTGATACCATGGCAACCATTTCTCCTATCTTTTCTATGGAGTACAAGAGTAAAGTGGTCTTCAGAAGATTTCAATCACAAAATGAGAATATACATTTTATAGAGAATCTAAAAAATAATTGATTTTTGAATTTTAAAAAAAATCGTTGGAGCAAATTTTGAGAAAATCGAAAAAAACTGAAAAAGTACATCAGTAAAGTACTAGTACTCTTTGGCCGATTTTGATTAAAAGCTTATTTTTCCGGTCCCGGGGGGTTTAACTTAAATATAGAATTTCAACCTCCTAGCTCAATTCCTTCATGCTTAAAATTGAACACAGACACACCCACACACCCACACACCCACCCACCCACACACACACACACACACACACAGACAGACCATGTCGCGAAAACCACTTTTTTGGATTCAGGGGACCTCAAAACGTGAATATCCATCAAAATCTCGACATCGAATTTTTGACATGAACCAATACTTTCTCTCTATATATATATTACATATATACATAGGTAAGAGAAAGTAAAAATAAAAAGGGATGTGACCACTATTAGACTAAAAGATTTTAATTAGCCGAATTTTTGACATGAATGCAATAATCTTTATATTAACATATATAGGTAAGAGAAAGTAAAAAAGAAACCGTTTTAAGGGCATTCCCATTTTTTATAGCATAAAATAATTTTCCACTAATCCTCAAGAAGCAAAATAGCAGAGTTTTTCCTCCCATGGGAGCTGGGAAAATGACGTCACGCCTCCGTAAAGCCGGATATGACTTAATCCTTTAAATATCATTAAATTATGTCTAATTATTTATTCCCTCTCTCTTTTTTTATCCCCTCCTTAAAATTCGATAATCTTTTATTTAATGTCCAACAACATTCTTTAACAAGGGCCGCCGGGAACTTTGCTGAAAACGAAATGTTATTTCAATCAAAAGTTTTTATTGAAATTCACGCCTGGCAAGAAAGTAAAGCAACAGCCACCAAGAGCTATTAAACTGTGCCAAATCACGGTAGAGTTTCAGATGGATGACTCCGAAAAACAAGCGTGTGGAATGTCCCCGGGAAACTATCGATATTTATTAAAACGTAAAAGAGAAATTAAAAACAATACATATTGAAGTTTTATTTTCTATTAAGTTTTTTCTAAATATTTCACTTATAACATTGTATTTATTAATATGATTTTTTTTATTCTCTTCTTATATGGACCCTGTTATGCAATGGTGTGTCAAAGACCAAACATCGAGTTTTGAGAAAATCAACATTAAAATTTTTTCTTTTCATTGGATTATAAAAATTATATAATATCTAATTTTTGTTGTCAATTGTGCAAGTAACATTAAATATAATTTTTTTTAGGACATATTTCATAAAAAATATTATTAATTATAGCATTTGAAACAATATTCCGTGCTTAACTCAATTTTGAATTTTTTGGTCTTTGACATACCATTGCATAACAGGGTCCATATAAGAAAATTATACTCATACGTACTTAAAACAAAAAAATTGGAGGGCTCTGTGCCACAGTCAGAAATAAAGACACGAAAACGGACAAATTTCAACTTATTTATAGAGCCAAAAAAAACTTTGATTTTAATATTATTCTCATAATCGAGCAGAGACTATATTGACGCCTGTGTGCTATACAATATCTACAATGATAACTTTTCATCTTCGCGATTGAAATCTTTGTTTAATTTCAACGAGCAAACATACTCGTTTAGATGTTTAAGAACATTTAAGATCGAACCACACAGAACGTCGTATGGTCTTTGCTCACCAATAAATAGATTGTCGAGATTGGGCAATGATAGTGATTGCCCGTCCCTGAACGCTCCAACAATAAATCAATTCAAAAAAGAAGCAAAATTAAGATTGTTAAAAAAATAACTTAATTATTGAATATTAATTGTAAATTGGGCAAGTTGCCTGTTGTAAATAAATAAATAAATAAATAATTGTAGAATTTGGTTCAACTATTAATTTAAAAAATTTAGTGTAGGCCTACATGTTTTTACCAGGGCCCTGGAGAATTACATAACACTAATATCGTAGTATATCCACACAATTCACCAACCTTTTGATAAAATTTTCACTCTAGGATAATTTATTCATAGATCAAAAGGAAAGAGAGAGAGAGAGAGAAGAAAGTTGAGCAAATTTCATGAAAACAATTTCTAGTTGGGCTTATCTTTATCTTGATAGAAACAAAATTATAACTTCCTTCCCGTTTCCGTTTTCTCCTTTTCAATAATGAAAGAAGAGGAGAAGAGTAATTAAATGGATAGAGAGAGAGAGAGAGAGAAAAAATAACAAACTCATTTGGCCTTTTCCTCTTAAAGGAGGTTGTCATTTAACCTCCCTCTACCAGAATTTCATTAAACCGTACACGATTTCATTTCAATTTCGATTATAATTATTATTTTTTTGTTTTGGAATTTCTATACAGCTTATCTGTAAGCAGAGATAGATTATGACCCTCGATGGGGTTAGTTTCCAAACTTCACATACAACTACAGAGTCATTAGAGAAATACAGTCTCTTCTCTCTTATTACTGTTGAGAAAAGCTCCAAAAGTATATTCAATGAAGCGTTTTGTAACGCTTTAAGTTGCATAAATGGCGAATAAGCCTACAAATCTTCTTTTGCTTTGTATCCATGATTAGTGATTATGCAGTCCAGAGTCCATGTTGCAATAAAGTAACAAATTTAGCAGCTTCAGTAGGCGTGCTATCCATTTAAATGACCCTTCGTATACGAAATTATCGAAAATGTGTTTCGGCAACTGCAGATAAGCGACAGATTAGAAATTTTTGGTTATGTCCTTTTTTAAAGAGCAGAATACATGCTTGCTAGAATGTGTACAGATTCAATGAAATTATTTTTTATAAGAAATATATTTTTAATAAATACACATCTTAATAAAACAGTTTGTAAGACTAGATCACATATTTTGTAAATAAATTTATTAAAAAAAAAAAAAATAATAATAATTAATTAATAGCAAAGATATTTTGACCAGAAAACCCAACAAGAGGGGTGAGTCAATTTTTTTACTGTAGTTTACGACAAAAACTCAAAAAATTTTGTTAGATGAATCACTGGGCTAACCACCACCCATAGGACAATTTTCATTGAAATGGAAATCCAGAGATACAAAATAATTAATATTATCTTTTTTATTTTTTCAGAGTATTGTCGACCTACAAGTTTACGCAATATGACACTTATTTCGGCATGAATGTGTTCACCAGGGCCACATTAATAGACAAAAAAAGGATTAAAAACGTGTATTTCCATCAAATCGAATTTTTGCAATTATTTCTCTATATACTTAGGCCTATATCAACATACTGTATATAGGTAAGAAGAAGTTAAAAATTATTTATACTTAAAAAAACTATGAAAATGATCAGATACCGTATTGTAGTTGTCTGTAGAGTTATATCAAGGAAGGATTGTAAATGCAAAGATATTGCAAGATCTCTCATTTGATAAGCATCATTACATATAGCTGCCTAAAGCAAATATATCTACTTTTTTGAAACTTTTTAGGCCCTGAAGATGACCTCTATTATTTAAAGAAAAAAATTTGGCTGCCAATCTCTGCATTTGCAACCCTTCCTTGATGATATTATATAAGAAAATTTCATTCTCAAATTTTCAGAGTTTTCTTTATCTACAGTAACATAGTTTCATTTCAACAAACTTGTAATATACAAGGACTACAATATTTTTAAATCCTATAAGGACATGGATGTTGAGAAATATCAAAGGGTTATTTTAGACTGTGGGTCTCATCACCGGGACAAATGCCTTCAACAAACTCTGGATTAGGATTTATTTACTCAAGACGAAATATGGTGGGTTTAACAAGCTGATCAATTTCCCAGTTGGTGAGTTCTGCAACTTGGTTCTTGTATAATAATTATTATGAATGATATATTATCCACTTTACTAATTGAAAGCCCTCTATTCAAAGTTGAGAGTCCTGACCGCTATCAATGTCCCTTATCAAGATGTTGTTGTCTATATTAATCTCTCTCTCTCTCTCTCTCTCTCTCTCTGCTCCTAGTTCTCTCATTTTATGCTCTCGACTCTTTTGGGAATTGTGAATAATTCAAGTCCACTCTCTGTCTGCGTACTGTGTACGTGCTGACACTGTCAGGACAGAAATCTCCTCCGCTTTCTTTTATTGATACCATTGATTTACAACCGAAACATTAATTCCACCTGGGAATAATACATTATAAATATTTTCTTCGTAGAAAAAAATAAAAATTAAGGAGATGAAAAAACCATCCAGAAACGACGAAACAACTTCAAATTCTCAAGTTTAGCTCTTGAACATTAAGCGAGAAGTCTGCTGCTACAGTGTTTGAATATCTCTTTCACAATTGGTTTGAAATTTGTACTAAAAATGATTCTGTTATAGTCATCCTTCTATCAGTGACTTGTCGTGATGACAGTTGAATGGAAATATTATCGTTGTCAAACTAAACTTATAATTTTCAATGTTTTAAAAGTTCTCCGTGCAATCGAACTCACTCATTTGCCACTTCATAACAGATTCATTCACTCCCATCATTATCATCATCAAGCACCAGCAACTGACTCGTGTAGTGTTTTTGTGTCTGTCAGGGCGCTCGCTGATTTGCCAGAGTAAAAGGGAGTGGAGTCAGAGAGGGAAATTTAAAACTTTAAAATTTTGCAATTGCTCGCCAAAGGCGAAGGAGGAAAACATCAGATTAATGAATCATCATTTTAAGGGTCCTAACCAGGAGAGGGGATGTATGGAAGTCTGAGAGGAGGGGATTACATCTTGGTTTATTGGAAATCCCTCCCCCTCCCCCTCCCCACGGCCCGACTCGTGTTAATAATTGAAATATCTTTAGAGCATATTGATTATAGCGTAGAACAAAAAAAAAAAACTTAATTTCCATGTACATAAGTTGTCAGCAAAGTTTGATCGAAGGTAGAAACTGTAATTAATCTTTAGAATTAGTTGAAAATTCAAAGTTTGTTAATAAATATCTACAAATACAATAGCTACTCTTTGAATATGTCTTGGAATTTCATTGGGGGAATAAAAAATAAAAATAAAATCTCCATTTTATGAAAAATATAATAGTAAGCCATTAGTAAGAAGAAAATATAAAATTATTGTACAATAATAGTTTGTTTTCAAACACGCTTTTTCTGGGTTAAAATTTCTGGTAAATTAAAAAAATAAACAAATTTGTTATATGTGGGCCAAACATCCCTTGGCTCTTGAAAATTGAACCCGGGAACTCCAGTCTATCGGGGACATTGGCGTTTCCCTTTGCAGATTTTAAATCTGAATTATATACCAATTCTGGAATAATTTTACTTTCTCCACCTATATACAGTATGTAATGTATGTAGAGAGAAAGTATTGGATTCATGTCAAAAATTCGATGTCGAGATTTTGATGGACATACACGTTTTGAGGTCCCCTGAGTCGGAAAAAGCAAGCGTCGCAAAATTGTCAGTCTGTGACATTTTATATTTAAATTAGGCGCCTCTTTGAGGCGTGAAAATAAGCTTTTGAACAAAATCGGCCAAAAAGTACTAGTACTTTACTGATGTACGATGTACTTTTTCAGTTTTATTCGATTTTTTCAAAATTTGCTTAAGGATTTTGAATAAAATTCATAAATCAATTATTTTTTAGAAACTCTTTAAAAATATTTTTTACGGGAGGCGTTGTAACATAAAGTTTGGAAACCACTGTACTAGTTCATAGGAAAGATAGGAGAAATGGTTGCCCTGGCAATAAAATATAAATATTTTCCCATATTTATAACCAGTCACTCCAGATTTTTTCTTCTTTAAATGTCCTTCTTTTGAGTAATTATCTGATCTGTTCTTTAAACTCAAATATTTAAGAATCTAAATTCGTAAAGGTCTTTAAATTTGTATCAGGAATGAAAGTACGAAGAAAAATGCAGCCAGAATTTTTTCTTTAAAAATATATTTCAACAGCTAGCTGACGTTTCGGCTTTGGTCAAAGCCATCCTCGGACTATAAACAATGAAACGAAACATTTCTTTTTACAATTATTGCTTAACAATCATTTTTTTAAAAAACTTTTTTCCTCCTAGAATGAAAATCATACCTGCTGTTGGTCTTCATATACATATATTTTGAATTGTATCCGGTATTATTTTTAACTTGATTGACCGAGCAATTAGATTGTCCGACCCCGAATTCCATCAGGAGTGTATAAATAAAATCAAAAGACTGCTAATGGATAACAGCTATCCTAGATATTTTATTTGTAAAATAATCAATATTTACATGTCGAAAAAGATGAATGTGAATCCTTCCAACCTGACTAATAATAACAAAATAATGCCTGTAACTAATGTTAATAAAATTGTCTATAAAAGCTTGACATATATTCCGAGCCTGTCTGAAGATATAAAAAAATATCTATGCCGGTTGAATGATGGACTAAGAATCGCTTTTAGACCAGCCAATACATTGTCCTTCTTGTACAGCAACAAGACTCCAACTCCCTTGTTGCAGAAATCAAATGTGATTTATAAAATAAATTGTAAGGACTGTGAGCTGTCGTATGTTGGGCAGACGTGCCAGTATCTTCACAAAAGAATTTCACAACACAAGAGCAATGTTAAAAATAAAGAAGATACTGTTGCTCTGTCTCGGCATGCGACTGAGCTAAATCATGTCTTCGATTTTGAGTCCGTCGAAATACTTCAGACAGAGGAAAATCTGTTTAAAAGGCTTATTTTGGAATCCATCCATATCTACCTAAACAGGACGGTGAATTTTAAAAAAGATTATAATACCACCGTGCTTTTATATAGAGGTGTTTTAAAAAATGTCACAAAATAAGCCTGCTATGCCACCTAGCGCAAAAAATAAGAAACATGTTTAATAAATCCGGGATTAAAATTCATTTGTATAAAAACTAACTACAAAATCTAAAAATACATTAGATAAAATTGTACTGCCCTGAGTCAATTATCACATTAGGCACAAAAAAAAAAAAAAAAATAAATATATTGTATTGGTGATAGAAGAAGGAAAAAGTTGATCTTGAACAGAAAACTTTTTTCCCTGATGTTATATCCTAAAATTAATTTTAATACCGGATACAATTCAAAATATATGTATATGAAGACCAACAGCAGGTATGATTTTCATTCTAGGAGGAAAAAAGTTTTTTAAAAAAATGATTGTTAAGCAATAATTGTAAAAAGAAATGTTTCGTTTCATTGTTTATAGCTCCGAGGATGGCTTTGACCAAAGCCGAAATGTCAGCTAGCTGTTGAAATATATTTTTAAAGAAAAAAATTCTGGCTGCATTTTTCTTCGTACTTTCATTCCTGATACAAATTTCACCAGCCATAAAATACCCTTATACAGTCTTTAAATTTATAATAAACTAAAAGCTCAACCCATTTGTATGACCAAATAGGTCAACCAAAAAAACCTTGAGTTGACCAGGATTGGATGCAAAGTACTCAAAGAATTATTCTGTTTGTCTTTAGACCAGCGTTTTCCAAACTGTGAGGCGCGCCTCCCTAGGGAGGCGCGGACTAGTCTAAGGGGAGGCGCGAATATTGGCCACCAAGATCAATTTCCCAAATGATTGCTTCGTGTAGTTTTATAAATAAAATGTGTGAGTGTTTAAAAAAAAAAAAAAAAAGATTAAATTAGGGGTTGCAAAATTAAAAAAAATGTTTTTTTAATTTATTTTAGCTAAATTGAAGCCAAATAAATATAAAACATTCAAAAAATAGGGTTGATTATTATTTTGATTAGGGGATGAAGGGTTGATTATTTAAGAAAGGCCTTGGAATATTCCAAATCACTTGTTGACATTCTTTTCCAACTCTAAATACAGTTAGATTAGAGCAAAAGGTATTTTTTTACTTTTAATAAAAAGGGAATTGTTATTTTCATCTGTTTTATTCCTATAAACAGAGAGAGACGAATCTCTCGTCCAGTCGAGTCGAGCGCGTTGCCGGGATGCAGGCGTTGCTCTCTTTTTTGTGTTTAAAGTGAATCAAAGTGAATAATTAATATAGTGTAACCCACCCTGGCCACACCGTCAGCAAACACACCCTCTTGAGAGTCTTATTAAAGGTAATTATTATGCATTTTATCGTTGAAAAAAAAAAAACAATGATAGAAACAAATAATTTGACTGCGAAAAACGATTCTTTTGAATATGAAATTAAATATTTTGTATTTCACTAAGGGTAAAGGGAGAATATAAGCTGTTGAAAGGGGAGGGGGAGTGTAGGTGTCATTGAAAAAAAATTAGTTTTTTATTTTTTATTTATTTATTTATTTATTTATTTTTTACTTTTTTTTTAAAAACACTTTCTCATTCATACTCACACTTGATATACTTTTACACAGGAGTGGATTAAGGGTTGAAAATTAAAATAAAATAAAAATTAAAATAATTATTTATAAATGTATTCAAATTATTTTGAGAGTAATTTCGCGGTGAAGGCTCGCATTTCCTTAAAGGGAGGGGGGAGGTATGAAGGCATTAACCCCCCCCCCCTGGTTAATGCCTCATCCCCTATAATGCATAAGGATATTAATGTTTTTTAATACTTTTACTAAAAAATAAATGCATTCTGTTAAAATTTATTTTCAATATTTAGCAAATAGCATAGTGAGAAGAAACATTTTAATGTCATTCTAAAATTTCTTATTACCGGGGCGGAATTAATTCTTGAAAATTTCAAAACTCTCATAAACAGATAATAATAACACTGGGTAACTTAGGAACCCATCGATCCCTTGCAGAATTTTGTAGAGATTTTTTCATTAGTTAGAAAAGTAAGATATGATTAGTCCACTTAGAATTTTACTGGGGTGAGTTACCGCATCTTTTTGTATATAGAACTAATCTCAATTCGGATTTGAATTTTTACTTTCTCTTACCTCTATATATATGTTAATATATAGAGAGAGAAAGTATTGGATTCATGTCAAAAATTCGATGTCGAGATTTTGATGGATATACACATTTTGAGGTCCCTTGAATCCAAAAAAGTGGTTTTCGCGACATGGTCTGTCTGTGTGTCTGTTTGGGTTCAATTTAAAGCATGAAGGAATTGAGCTAGGAGGTTGAAATTTTATATTTAAGTCAGGTACCCCCCTAGGGCGTGAAAATATGATTTGAGAAAAATATTTTTCTTCAGGAATGAAAGTTAGAAAAATCTTTAAAAATATATTTTAACAGCTGACGTTTCAGCTTTGTTCAAAGCCATCCTCGGAGCTGTTAGTGGTCATCCTAGGATGACTTTGACCAAGGCCGAATCTTCAGCTATTAAAATATATTTTTAACGAAAAAATTCTGGCTTTGTTTTTTCTAACTTTCATTCCTGATATTATACGAATTCCACCAGCCATAAAATACCCTTATGCCAGCGTTTTCTAAACTGTGAGGCGCTGGGGAGGCCCTAGGGAGACGCGGACTAGTCTAAGGAGAGGCGCGAATATTGGCCCCCAGGACCAAATGATTGCTAGTTTTAATATAAATAAGAATTAATAAAAAAAATATTTTTATATATATTTATATTTTTTAGCATTAAAAATTTTTGTTTTTTTATTAATTTACAAAATGGGGGAGGGGGGAGGCATCATAAGATTAATTATTTTTAAGGGAGGCGTGGTAACATAAAGTTTGGAAACCACTGCTTTAGACACTCAAACATTTTATCTCAATATTTATTTTCATAAAAGAAGATTTCATAATTTCTTGTTTAAATACGTACATATAATGTTATTAAGTAAGTAATTCCGAGAGTTTATTTGCCAAAACAACAAAATAAATTTGACGATCTTCCTCCCACACATCTAATCAACGATATTTAGATAATTATAAATAACTAACTTAGAAATATAAATAAATAAACATGCAAATCGAATCCAAGTAAATGTAATTATATTTTAATGAAAATTTACAATTTCATAGAAGAGGCGGAGGCGGAGGAGGAGGAGGAGGAGGATAACGATATCCTCAAATGGCAGGGGGATGAATTGAATTCAATGTTAATAGAGATTTTCAGATTAGAGTGAATTTATTGAATTAAACAACAAATGCTTACGTATTCGGAGAGGATTAATTATTACTAGGATTTATTTATGGATTTATATTGCACTGCTTTACTCTCATCCTACTTTCTCTTTTTTTTCACTCAACTACATTCTTTGCTGTATAATTCTCTCGAAAAAAAAAATAATCACTTTGATTATAGATTCTTTTAGAATATAAAAAAGTAATTATGTAAATGGGACTTTCGTTTTTCTTTGTCGAATAGTTTTTGAGATATTTGAGGCGTTACGTAATATGTGGACGACCCCTTATTGCCATAATGAATTACGGTTTATATAAAAATCTATAATACAATAGAACGTTGTGTATTTCGGTCCTTGAAAATGGCTTTACAGACAGAAACCTGTAATTTAGTCGGCCAAAAATAAAGTTTCCAACAAAAATTTTATTATTTATAATAGACTTTTCCCAAGGCACCTCAAACAGCCTAAAGTACGACAAGTAACCTCAAGCTACTGCATAATAATGAAAAGAAAAACCTCTAGAGAAAGATGATTTTAGTTCTAGCTTTTTTTCATTTCCGATATCGCTGGCAAAATGGCTGGTGATCTTATGACAAATAAATTATTTTCTTTCCATTTCGAAAGTTAAAATAAAAACTTTTGTTAATCTATTTAAGGCATCCCGCACCGCGGGATTAATAATGGCGAAGACAGAAGATTTAAGGGAGTTTTTTTTTTGACAAAATCATATTTGGTCGAAGGAACCAAGCGCCATTAATCTAAATCTGAGATAAGGGGCATTTCATTTGCACAATTGTAAACAAACAAAGTGAAACTTGATGGCCTCAAATTTTTTCGCTCCTCTATCAGCATGTCGCGTTACAAGCCGTGACGACAAAAAAAGAAAGTTGAAATTTAATATATATGACGAATTATAAAAAATAATTTCATTATTCAATTTTGAAATTAAGAAAATATAATTTTTAAAATAATTTTAAATGATTCAAATCTTCAATTACTAAATAAATAGACTATTGTTCTCAGTTTTTAACATGCGTCTATTGATTTCCCATTTTCCAATTTTTTCTTGTTTTATATAAAAAAAAAAGTGCACAGAGTAATAATGTTATGATTTAAATAAAGAGGTTTTCCCTACAAGATGGCGATCTTATCTCAATTCCGATCATAATGGCGCTTGGTTCCTTCATGCATAACATCGTCTATTTAATAATAGGCAATTTTAGGTTAAATAAAATTTAGATATGTTCATTTGTAATTGGTTATAATGAGTGGATGGATTTTATGAGGTAGTTCCTCTTTTCCAATAATATGAAGCATTCTTCTGACCCTTTTGTAATAGCATTTAGGGTGTAGTTCTTTTTTTTTTGCACGTGGAAATAGAATCTTTGATGTTTGAATAAATATAAAAGAATATATATATATATATATATATATATATATATATATATATATATATATATATATATAAATATGAAGATAAGTTCCGTCGTGTGATGTGGAGATTTACTCGACGTTTCGGCTCTCCTTTTGGAGCCATTTTCAAGAGTATGGAATTAGGTGGGAATTGTTGGGGTGGATTGTGTACGGGGTCGCGGTCTTGCTGGTCCCCAGGTCGGTTTGGATGCCTCAGGAGCTTGGTTTGGTCTCTGAGAGGAGGAGGAAAGGTTGGAGTGGTGTAATTGCGTTTGTGTTCGGTTTGGGTTGACTACGGGGCCTCAGTCTGCCTCCCCAAGTCGATGTGTTATTGGTTTGGTTAGTGGATGTGTTAGGAGATTGGGTTTGTTTCTGAGATTTGGATTGGGTGTGTATGTGTGATCGTGTCTGTGTTTGATTTAGGTTGACTTTGGGGCCTCAATCTGCCTACTCCCCCAGTCGATGTATTGCCGGATGTTTCCGAGGCTTGTGAAACATCCGGCAATACATCGACTGGGGGAGTAGGCAGATTGAGCCCCAAAGTCAACCTAAATCAAACACAGACACGATCACACATACACACACCCAATCCAAATCTCAGAAACAAACCCAATCTCCTAACACATCCACTAACCAAACCAATAACACATCGACTTGGGGAGGCAGACTGAGGCCCTTTAGTCAACCCAAACCGAACACAAACGCAATTACACACACCTCAACCTTCCTCCTGCTCTCAGAGACCAAACCAAGCCTCTGAGGCATCCAAATTGACCTGGGGACCAGCAAGACTGCGACCCCGTAAACAATCTACCCCAACAATTCCCACCTAATTCCATACTCTTGAAAATGCTCCAAAAGGAGAGGAAAGTCGAGAATCTCACATCACACGCGACTCAACCGAGAAAATTATCTTCCATACATCCAGTCGCGGAAACCTTCCAGAACATATATATATATATATATATATAGGCTTATATATATATATTTTAAACAAAACAAGAAAAGTTATTTCACGTTCTCCGGTTGAGAAATATAATACAAAAAGATTTTATATTGCATGAAAAAAAAAAAAAACTATTAAAATTTATAATTAAAAAATATCTATAGACATGTTCATGTAGAGTATATAATTGCATTTTTTGTATTTAAAATTAAAAAAAAAATTAGCTTTGTCACAATCAGCGAATGAATGAGTGAGATGGCTAATACTTTCCACAATGCCATTTTTTGGGATTACAAATTAACTCTATCTTCATTTAGAATGTTTTAAAAACATATATTACCTCACACTTCTGGAAAAAATAAAAATAAATGAGTGGATGCTTAAGATCACACGACCGTAGTGAAATCTTTGATATTTTTCTTACCCTTTGATTGATGTTAATTACTAAATCAATTAACCAAGAAACAAGGTAAATAAATTTGTTTACCTATCGAATGTGTGTGTGTGTGTGTTATGTATAATTTTCTTCAACCTGTTGATTAAGTTTGCATAATACTGAATTAAATAGTTATCAAACCGTTTCTCACTTCATTAATTTATCATATTTTATTTGCCGATTTCAACGTGTAGATGAAAAATACATTTGTGATCAGACTAATTGGAGGATTACTCTGCTTGAAGTATGTGCTCCAGTTTGAGGCATTAGATTAATAAAATATAGTACAATAATATTTTATTATCAGGATTTATTAGATCTGACTGCAGTTAACTGGTTTCGCTCGATTTAGCACCATCATGGGGTCTGAAATGCATTTTAATCAGAGTAAAAACTTAATAGTTCGCTCACGACAAATCCTATAACTTATTTTTTCGTAATATATAATTGCAATTAAAAAGCATAGTAATCCTCTAATTGTTCTGATGATAATTTCTTGCGCTGTTTTTTCTGTGGTTTTAGGACAAGTCAATTGAAAAACATTTTAAATATTTTTAAATGATATAAAAATAAATCTTGAAGAATTTTTTTTTAATGACGTCAAAACTTCAAGATCAAAGAGTTCCATTTTCGAACAAAAAAAAAAAAAAAAAAGGGCTGGTTTTATAGTAGACACACTCGTCTGAAGCCAACCACACCAATCGATTTAAAACCAGATGGTGTGAACATTCTACTTAAATTTTATTATTTGGAAAGAAGTTAGTGTTGATGTTAGAAAATAGGAAGAGCAATTACTGAAGCAGCAAAAAAAAAACAAAAACAAAGCCTTTGGATGCCAAATGCCAAAGCCAGCGGGCATAAGAATTATTTTTTACTTTCTCTTATCTATATTGTACTATATAGTGAGAAAGTATTGGATACATGTCAAAAATTCGATGTCGAGATTTTGATGGATATACACGTTTTGAGACCCCCTGAACCCAAAAAAGTGGATCCCTCAAATTGATCCGTCTATGTATGATGATTTAAGGCATGAAGGAAATGAGCTACGAGGTTGAAATTGTATATTTATGTTAAGCACCATCCCAGACAGTTAAATTAAGCTTTTGAACAAAAAGTACTAGTACTTTATTGAAGTACTTTTTCAGTTTTTTTCGGATTTCTCACAATTTGCTCTAGCAATTTTGATTAAAATTCATAAATCAACTATTTTTTAGAAGCGCTTTAAAAACTATCAGTAAACTTTTTCATGAAAATAGTTTGAAGTACTCTTTACTGATGAACTTTTTCACTTTTTTTTTCGAATTTCTCAAAATTCACTGGAACAAATTTGTTTTCAATTTATATATCAACTATTTTTTAGATGCTCTTTAAAATGTATATTCTCATTTTGCTCTCAAAATTGTTTGAAGCACACTTTACTCTTGTACTTCAAAGGAAAGAAATAGTTTCCAGCATTCTCAGCGCCATCTATGAAACGCAAGTGGTCAAGTTTAGAACTAAGGTTCTATGGGAAACTAAATATATCTCGACACAAAAAAATCTGGTGTGCGACCAGTCAAACCAAATTTTTTGCCTAATAATCAAGAAATATCTTTTATAATTTCCCGTACACTTTCATAAGGAGTACCAAAGCACCAGTTTGTTAGACTTTCTCGTATACTCGTAATAGCACGACACACAAGTTGCTCTTTCATTAGTCAAACACTCTAAAGACGGATTGATAACTCAATATAATTTAAACTATTTCTAAAAGTAATCCCAACATAAAGTAAGCTTTCTATTATATTTCTCCTTCTTCAATTGAATTTCTTCCTCTCTTCTATAAAAAGTCTTAAAAACTTTTCCCAGGTCTCCTATATTTATTACATCAAGATTTTTTTGTATAAACTATTTCTTGAGTAATTTCTCTTTTTCCATGAATCACCATTGAGAGATTTAGTGAAAAAAGTTTCTCTCTCTCTCTCTCTCTCTGGGAGATTTCTTATAAATCCGACCCCCCCCCCCTCCCGCAGTTGCTTGAAAAGATTTATCGCTGTTGGTTATATGAATGTGTGCATGTATGTATATTTTTATCTTTTTATAAGATGCTGCTTCTATTTAGAAAAAAGTTGTTCGCATCTAGTATTATTTATCTTTTCTACATATGTAACAAATCTGGCCATTTTTGTCTCACAAAAAAAAAAAAAAAGAAACGAGACGGGATTACGTTGTGACAAGAAAAAAAGAGAGAAAGCGAGGGAGGGTTATTATAATATTCAATTAAAATTCAAGATCGAATAGTCAAACTTTAAAAAAATTTTCTATTTTTTATGAATCCTATGGTTATATCGCCTGGTGAGAATCATAGTGGCGAACTACGAAATTCAACAATTCGAGAAAAGGCGTCTGAAGTTTTATAAATATATGTGACCGTACACATGAGAAGGTACCAACTCTTCCTTGGGCTAAATTATCAGGAGATCCGATTAAACAAAGTTCAATAAAATTGATTTTTGTTTTTTATTTATTACTGATTCAGATTCCAATAGTAGGCCTACAGTACATTTGAATTCAAGATGTAAAATTTTTTTTTTTTTTATTTTTTTTTTTTTTGGCTACCCGCCATAACAATATAAATACAAAAACATTATTACAAAAACAAATACAAAAAACAAAATAGCAATAACAATAATAATAAAAATGGTCCAGGGTGCCTTAACCCAGTTATAAATTCCATCCTTGTCAAGGGGAGTGCTAACCTGCTCTCCTTTCATACAACACAATGTAAAATTTAAAAATATTTATATTTTGTTACCATAGCAACCATTTCTCTTATCTCTCCTATGGAGTTCAAGAGCAAAGCGAGCTTCAGAAGATATACATTTGAAAGAGCATCTAAAAAATAATTGATTTTTGAATTTTAATCAAAATCGATGGAGCAAATTTTGAGAAAATCGAAAAAAAGTGAAAAAGTGTACATCAGTAAAATTCTAGTATTCTTTGGCCGATTTTGTTAACGACTTATTCACTGTCCGTAGGTATCAAAGCCAACGCAAAATTTCAACTCGAGCTCAAAACCACGTGAATAACAAATGTTTCAAAGAAAATAATCCAGACAAACAAAATTTTATTTTTAAGTAAACAACAACACCATGGCTCTGGGGTCTTCCTTGCCCTTCCAGACTCAGAGTGAATTCAATATCTTTTAAATATAATTTTTATTTTAAGTTATAAAAGCTGCTATTTGATAAAAGCAAGCGACTTAGCGATTTAATTAAAATAATATAAACAATTCTCTTTCATAAAGTTTTTAATTATTCCACCCTCTCCCCCTCCCCTCCCTCCTCAGCCTCCTCAGCTCTTTTTTTTCTTATTTTCCTATGACCTTAATAATAATATTCCGCCCGCCTTTAACGAATAATTTATTCTCTTTAAAAAAAAAAAGAAAGAAAAAAATTAGAATTCATAAATTACATTTTTATTATTATTTTTTTTTTTTTAGGCTAACTCAATAAATCATAATCGAAGTCTATTTGGCTAGCAAGGTAATCGGCAATCGAGTGCAAAAGGAGTAGGGAGGGGGGAGGGAGGAGTATTACACCCACCCACCTTCATAAATCATCCCTAACTGCGTTTCTTTTTTCTCTATCAGAGAAAGTTTATTTTTTTTGAAAATAATAATTATTTCTAAAATAAACATTGGACGACTATTATTTAAAAAAATCTGGTGTGACTGGCGCACAGCACACAACTTTCTCTTACCTTCGGTAATCGAAAGTTGTGTTCTGTGCTTGTCACACCAGATTTTTTGTGTCGACATATATTTAGTTTCCGACAGTACGGTACATTTGAATTTGAAAAATTTATAAACTATTTGTTTATTTATATTTTGTTACCATGGCAACCATATCTTATCTTTTCTATAAATTACAAGAGTAAATTGGTCTTCAAAAGATTTCAATGGCAAAATGAGAATATACATTTTAAAGAGCATCTAAAAAATAATTGATTTTTGAATTTTAATCAAAATCGTTGGAGCGAATTTTGAGAAAACCGAAAAAACTGAAATGTACTAGTACATCAGTAAAGTATTAGTACTCTTTGCCCCATTTTGATTAAAAGCTTATTTTCACGCCCTAGGAGGGTGCCTAACTTAGATATAAAATTTCAATCTCATAGCTCTTTTGGTTCTTGAGATATTTTGTTCACAGACAGACAGACAGACCATGTCGCGAAAACCACTTTTTTGGATTCAGGGGACCTCAAAACGTGTATATCCATCAAAATCTCGACATCGAATTTTTGACATGAAACCAATACTTTCTCTCTATATATATATTAACATATATATAGAGATAAGAGAAAGTAAAAAGAGAAGGCGGGTTGAGCAGATAGTTTATAATAATCTCGACCCCTCTCTATCTCTATTGGTATACAATAAAAGCAAAAAAAAAAAAGACATGGTGAATGTGTTGCATATTCACAAAGACGTTCATTCTCCCCCAGAGGCGCATAAATGAAGAGAGAGGGGGAAAGAGCTCTTGACGTCATTCACATGTCAAGTGCGAACGAACGAGCAATCAGCGGATGGTGTGAATGCAGACACTCCCCCCTCCCTCTCCCCTTCCTTTCTTCTCTCAGATATTCACTGAAATCTCTGAGGAACATTAAGAATCGATTCAAAAGGCGAGAGAGAGACTAATGACAAAAATCATATCGCATCGTATATGGAATGTTTATTCACATTTATTCTTTTCTATAGGGAAAGTTTAGTTTTTTTTTTTTTTTTTTTTTTTTCCTTCTTGAACTAACAAATAGTGGTTATTTTATAATTATATTCCCTTATAGCTCAAAAAAGTGGGTCCGCTAAATTGTCGGTCTGTGTCAAAATAAAGCATTCGGGAAGGGGATGAAATGTTATATGAGGCATAAAAATAAGCTTTTAAATGAAATCAGCCAAAGATGGACTTTTTTTTATTTTTCACAATTTAAAATGCTCTTTTTTTATTATTTGAAATTCCTATTGGAATCCCGTGAGCTGATTACGTGCACAAACACCTCAAACCCAACCGGCCTCTGACTGTAGCCATCTACCGGCACCCCGCGAAGTTACGTTATTTCCTATCTCTAACTCCTCTTCATGCGTTCGTTTCTAGCTAGAGAAATAATCCTTATTTCTGGTTCCAACCGGCTCCTTTTATCCAACCTCTCCTATTCTAGGGAGGGATGTCCTAGTTAATAAAAAGTTAAAAACATGTTTCGATTACGATTTCGGCCGCAACTAAAATTGAAGCCGAAATTCGGTTTCGGGTGAAAATGCTTGTTTCGGTTGGGCCCTAATCCTCAATATCTTGAGTTGATTAGCTGTAGATATTTAATTCGAAGAATGGACAAGACCTTTCTGGGAAAAGCCTTGATAAATAAAAAATATTTAATTGCTGACGTTTCGAAAGTTTATCGCATACATCTTCAGGACAAGCAAATTGTCAGATGTTGCGGTACTGTATGTTTATTTTATGCTGTACATGTTAAATTAATCAATTTATTTATTTATGTTCATATTTATTTGTAACAGCAAGTAGTTGGCAAGCTTTCTGTTTCGATGGGGTTTTGGTCATAAGATTGTCTATAAATAATTCATTATCTTTGCACATATTACGATCATACAAATAAATATGATCATATATAGCGAAAAATAAACATACCTCAACATATACTGGTTTATTAAGTAAGAAAAAATTTTAAATAGCATAAAAAGTGTGATTTTTTTTAACAACGTAAGACGTCGAGACGTTAAAAGCGTCATACATGTGACGAGAAGAAAACAAGAGCTCGAGTTCAAACCTCTCGAGAGGCGTTTTTTTTTTTTTTTTTAATTGAGTATGACATTTTTCATAAACCGGTTTATGAAACTTTTAGTAAATTGGTTTATGAAACTTCATTTTTAGTATATGAAATTTTTCATATACCCGAATGTAAAATTTATAAACAGTTTATGTAACTTCCTATACTTGCTTATGAATATCCCTTGAAAATTTGTAACATTGTATCGTAATTAATATAAGTATCGTTTAAAGTCTAAATGGGCTAAGATGCGGAAACTATTGTAAATTATGTCATCAATCTAATGCTACCAGTCACACCAGATTTTTTAGAAAGTCTTGTATTTTATTATATCAAAATATAAATATGGATGACTCCAAAGAATGCTAAATAATAAACATAAACAAGCTAACTATTGTAAAGATGGAGATGTAATGACGGAGCATTACATATTTAATCACCGATGGAGACATGGCAGCTGACCTCTAATCTCCAAAATTGATAAAATATATCTTTTTTAAAAATGAAATTGCCCGACGTTGCCAAGGGACGTGCTCTATAAATAAATACTAATTTTTTTTTTCTTATTTAAAAATGGCCATAAAGAGATCTTATGAGCTTTATTGGTTGAATTCCGACAAGGAGATTATGCAAATGGTATTCGACATCAACACCTCTTTTCTCGTTTATATACTTTTTGAATTATTTTTCGAAGATGCTGATGAAGAAAATAATTGAAGTTGTAAGTAATAAATTTATTGACGTTTCCTATTCTGGCTACACGTGCGCGCAGTTGTTGAAATCTCATTCATCTTTCAATTTTGCATCCAAATAAATTGCTAACTTTTTTTTTATTTTGAATAGAAGCCAAACGAATAAATAATAAAAAAAAAATATTTAGAATTTATGATTTTTCATTTGATGGTTAGAGTGAAAATGCTCGGCTATAACCAAGGTGAAAAATAAAACAAAATTTGTTCTTGTCGCCGATGATTCTTCTATCTAATTGACGTGTTCTGAGTAGGGGCGTTAAAAATGTTTTTCACTTTGGCTTCCTGTAGTATTTTTAAAATATAAAATTTAAATATGCATTTGTGGTTCTTTTCAGAATTCAAAGAATCGTTCTAAATTTTATAAATTTGGTAAATCATTTTTTATATTTACAAAATTTCAAATGATATTTTCGCCGCATCCATCTCATAACCATCCTCAGTCAATATGTTATTAGAAAAAATCTTACTTTATGACCTTTACTACGTTTTAAAGCCGAAATATCGCCAGGAATTTTGTAAATGTGCGAACATATGAATAAAAAATAAGCGAAAGTCTATTATTATTTTTTTAAATTTGTTTAATACCTTTTTTAAATTCTTAAAGACCAAAAAAGCTTAAAAAAAAAAATGAATTTCTTTAATAATAATACGTTTTTTTTTTCAGATATTATTCTATGATATATATAAATTAAATTAAAAGCGAAGAACGGGAACAATCTCAATTTATTCACAAGTTGTGATTGAGAAATTTATAAAAAAAAAAAAAAATATGTAAAAAAAAATTTTTTTTTTCTTACTTTTATATTCTAATTAAAGAAATAACAAAAAGGGAACGCACTTTCTTGGCGGGTTTTGATTATTAGTTGGTTAGGAGAGGTGAGACGTTAGACACTTCTGAGCCACGGGTCAAGGGCGAATATACATTTAAAAGACCATCAAAAAATAATTAATTTATGAATTTTAATCAAAATCGTTGGAGAGAATTTTGAAAAAATCGGAAAAAACTGAAAAAGTATACCAGTAAAGTACTAGTACTCTTTGGCCGATTTTGTTTAAAAGCTTCTGTTAAGTCCCAGGGGAGTGACTTACTTAAAAATAAAATTTTAACCTCTTAGTTCTTTTGGTTCTTGAGATATTTTGTTCACACCCACAGACAGACAGGCCATGTCGCGAAAACCACTTTTTTGGATTCAGGGGACCTCAAAACGTGTAGATCCAGCAAAATCTCGACATCGAATTTTTGACATGAATCGAATACTTTCTCTATATATATATTAACATATACATATATAGAGGTAAGAGAAAGTAAAAATTTCTTAAAGATAGGCTATTATAATTTATTAAATCTGTCATTTAACTAAACTCGAGCTTTGCCCCTAGCCAGGGGGGGGTGGCTTGGCACTGCGGCGTTCCCTCGTCTTTTCTTAAACATAAATTCAAATGACAAATTTTATTATATAAAAAAATTTTCAATTGAAAATTATTATAATTAAGCTTGGTTTTTCTTTGATTTTTCATAAAGCAAATAAAACTCAATGCTTTCATTTCCTATGGTAAAATTCTGGATTTCAGGAATTTGTTGACCTTCCCATTTAGGCATTTGGAGATCCGAGTATTTTTCCTAGAAAAAATTTCAATTTGTATATGTTAATTACACTGGCTTTAAGATATCTGGTCTTTTTTTTCACATGCCTATTTAAGCTTTTTAAAATTCTAATGCCCAACATACATATTCAAAAATTTAAATTATTGGCATTTATAAAAAAAAAAAAAATTCCACGTTGAAAACACCGTCGTAGACAACAACAAAGCGTTACGCATTTTTTGACGGTCACTGAATATTGCACCCCATAATTTTTGAATTACTACCCCCAAAAGCAAATTTAAATAAATTTCTTCTTATTTTCACTAATATGCTCTCCCCAGAGCCATAAATCATTCACTTCATGCTATTGTTATGTTAATATATATACAAATTAATTAATTCTCTATGATAAATGGTATAAATGTTTAATATAACCATTAATATATAAATGAGCCCCTCAATAGTCAGTGAGTCCGTCTGTCCCTATTAATTAATATCTGAGAGTCTATCAATTGGTAGGCTTTTATTACAAACTAGGTGCGTAGTCGCTTAGGATGAGCCAAGCTGGTTCTAGAATTAATTCAAAAAAACACACTCTCCCTCTTCCTAATAGATTTTCTCAATCTCAACATAGTAGATTAAGTGAACCGATTCTCCTTTTATTAACTGATTAACTTCAAAAACAAGAAGCGGAAATTTTGTGCTAATTCTCGGGCTACATTTCTTTAAAAAAAAAAAAAAAAAAGGTTTAACCATTTTCACCATAAAATATAATTGCGGAGTGTCCGTCTGTCAGCCATCTGTCATGCTTTGCCTAATCAACTACTCGTAGGAATTTTGAAATTAAATTTTGCATTCTTACGTTTCGGAGAGGCCAGAAAACTAGTCAGGCTATCAAATCCCAAAAAGGGAAGTTTCAAAAAATTCCTAAAGAGAATTTTCCCATTAAAAAACTTTGGGTTCAATCCCGTATAATTCAATAATAAAATATAGAGATAGGAAGTAATGTAACTTCACGGGATGCCGGTAGATGGCCACGGCCAGAGACCGGTTGGGTTTGAGGTTTTTTTTTTAAACAAATTGGTATAATTTTTCTTTCTCTTACCTATATATGTGACCGTCCACATGAGAATGTACCAATTCTTCACTATATTTCATGAGAGCCGATTTACTAAAAAAGTTAAAAAAAAAATCGATTTTTTTATTTATTATTCCGATTCTCTAGGTCTTCATCTTTATGATGAAACAATCGATTAATCAGAATCGATGTATTTTATATCAAAAAATAGAAAAAACAATACAAAGGTGAGATAAGAGAAAAGAGACCAAACAAACTATTGTAAAACTCATTTTTCTCAAAACTAGGTTTTTCATGACCAAAATTTTAAAAATTCGTATTTTCCAAACAAAAAAATGATAAAAAAAATTCTAAAATACCGACTTGCTCAGCAGGATGTGTTCTGTACAGAAAGCATAAAAACTCAATTTTGACCCTGGTGAAGATTTGGTAAATTTTCATGCGGACGGTCACATGTCTTTATATGTGTAAATATATGTTAATATACTGTACCTTATCAAAAAATGGGTTTCGCAACATGATCTGTTTATGTGTGTTCAATTTTAAGCATGAAGGATTTGAAGTTAATATTTTATATATAAGTTAGGCACCCTCCTGGAGCGTGAAAATGAGCTTTTAAACATAATCGGCCAAAAAGTACTAGTACTTTATTACGAGAGATGAAACAAAGAGAAGAGAGATGCCTTTGGTTTTAAATACGGAGAGGGAAATTTGGGAATTTAATAGGTAACACGTTAGAAGGGAAGAAAAAGTGAGTGTCAAATGAATACACATACAAAGAGAGAGATGAATAGTTTTCACTGTTTGGTCGGTTGAGAGGGTTTTACTTGATGGTTCCAACTCGTATATCGTTCGTTCGTTTAGTTTTAAAATTAATTAAATAGAATTGCAAATTTGCGGTAACTTTGCTTGCTTATCCTCTCTCCCGTTCTCGTTCACTCATTTAACTCCACCTCATGAAAACACGAAATCAGTAAATTCATGATTTCAGACAATATTTACCCAATAAACCATCATATGGATATTTTAAATTTAGATAGGCCGAAAAATGTTTGTCTTTAGGCCTATTTGGCTGTTAAAGGGGTTTCAATAATGTAAATAAAGTAGACCCGAAACTATTTTTGGGAAAAACAAACAAAGAGTGTCTAATTAAATTTAATTAGAGTCAGCGCCTCTAATTCGCTCAGGGACTCACATCTTGTGGGTACGTGGATGGCGACCACGAGCTACCCGAGCTGGGACAGACAGGCTCTATTCTTTGCATGTCTGTCTCTTCCTTCTTCTTTTCAAAAGGCTGGCCTGTTCTCAAGGGCGGATCCAGAGGTGTTTCTCCGGGGGGGGGGGGGGGGGGGGGAGCTCGTCGCACAAGACACTATTTTTTCTTAATTTCGGTAATTTAAAGGCGCATTATGTACTTGTTTGCCAGAATATAAATACAAATCAAATTTTTAAGTATTAATTTTAAAAATTTTACATTAAAAATAATTTTTTTTTTTTTTTCGAAAAAAAGTTTTTTTTTCAAACCTCGGGGGAGGGGTGGGGTAATTACCCCCTTTACCCCCACTGTTTCAGCCCTTGTCTGTTCTATTCCTCCCCGGTCGCAAAAATTCATGTAGGGTTGCCGACCCCCGCATCTCGGGATTAAGGCGAGGAATGAAGAAGAATAGAGTCAGCTCCTCTAATAAAAAAAAAGTATCCGCATTTAAGAAGCTATTGAATGGATATTTTGGAAAAAAATATATATTTTATTTTATTTTTTTGTGGGGGAAACTTTCATAAGTTAGAGGTCCCCACTAAAAAAGCATATAGGCGGTATTCGATGGTAGCGCTGATTCCAAAAATAGCATAAATTTTGTTCCATTAGCTCTAGTTTTAGAGATAATATAGAGAAAATTAAATTTTTATAGAATAAAGGCTTTAAAGCGGCTTTAATTTTGAATTTGCTAGATTTCTTTAAGACGTTGCCCCTTAAAAATATGCAGATAGTTGAAATACATAGAAATATAAACTTTCAAGACGTGGTATACTGATACAAAATGGCTAAAAATTTAGAAAAATCAATTTTCCAGTTTTTTAGACACCCATAATAGAATTTTTACCATCCCTGAATGCAAAAAAACATATATTTACGATATTCTATAGTTCTTTAACTTTCCAAAAATCATTCATTCCTGCATGTCTATTGATTATTAACGAAATTATAAACAAAATAGTTATCAAAGTCAAGATTCAGCGCTATCTATATTCCCAAGATTAGCTCTGGCTCTAAACATCTTTGTCACATTTGATTTTTAAAAAAGTTGACTTCGATAACCATCTTGTTTAAAATCACGTTAATAATTATAAGATATGCACGAATGAAAAGAACTGTAGAATATCGTATATGTTTTTTGCATTAAGGGATGATAAGAATTTTATTAGGGGTGTCTAAAATGAAAAAAAACTAAACTTTAGACGTCTTTTGCACCACTAAACCCCCTCAGATTGGGCTGAAACCTTCTTTATACGCCATCCCGCCGATTTTAATCTAACTCTTGTTTAAATGGAAGGTAATTATTATTTGAATGTGACATTGTTGTAAATATCACATTTTATATTCCAATTAAATTCCAATTTAAAATATTAATTAATTTTTTTTTACACTCCCTATTAATTAATTTATAATTGAATTTCTAAAATTAAAAATATAATTAGCTAATTGGATGTCAATTGTTTAAAATAAATAACAACTCGGTGAATTGTCATAAGTAGCCATTTTGACATCTAGTCTTTTGTATTTATCAATCTGGACTCGAACCTTCATATTAAATGAAATTTCTAACGAACGGAGAATGGACTAGCGCAGCGTTTTCCAAACTGTGAGGCGCGCCTCCCTAGGGAGGCGCGGACTAGTCTAAGGGGAGGCGCGAATATTGGCCACCAAGATCAATTTTCCAAATGATTGCTAGTTTTATAAATAAAACTAGCCGCGTCGCCCGCCTTCGGCGGGCTTCGCGCCTAGCCGGGGGGCTTCACCCCCCCCGGACCCCCCTCCAGCTGGCTCGGGCCCGCCTGCGGCGGACCCTCGCCTTTTCTTATTTATGAGAACCCGAGGCGCCCGCCTTTGCATATAGACAGGGGCTTCGCCCCTGGACCCCCTCCAGCTGGCTCGGGCCCGCCTGCGGCGGACCCTCGCCTTTTCTTAATTATGAGAACCCGAGGCGCCCGCCTTTGCATCTAGACAGGGGGGCTTAGCCCCCCTGGACCCCCTCGCCAGCTGGCTCGGGCCCGCCTGCGGCGGACCCTCGCCTTTGCTTCTTACTAATGAAAAGAAAAGAATTACTACCTATTCCAATCCAGAGCCTGCTTGAGGATTTGTTTACATTCATGGAATACACAAATGAAAAGAATACATAAATATTTCTCTATACATTTCCTATGGGAGAAATCGTAACTTTAAAAATTAATAACTCAAAAAGTTATGGCAATTTCGGGATGAAAATAATTTTCCTGTAATCCCGAGAAGGTCCTCTTTATGCATAAAAAATTTCATTTTAAAATTCCAACGGGAAGTTGCCTAAATAGAGCGTGACAGACAGACAGACGGACAGACAGACAGACATTAGTGAATTATATATATAGACTGCCGCGCCGCCCGCCTTCGGCGGGCTTCGTCTAGCCAGGGGGCGTAGCCCCCCTGGACCCCGCCCTGGCTCGGGCCCGCCTGCGGCGGACCCTCGCCTTTCTTGATGAGAAACTGCGTGGCGTCTAGACAGGGGGGCTACGCCCCCTGGACCCCCCACCAACTGGCTCGGGCCCGCCTGCGGCGGACCCTCGCCTTTCTTAATTATGAGAAACTGCGTGGCTTCTAGACGGGGGCTACGCCCCCTGGACCCCCCTCCAGCTGGCTCGGGCCCGCCTGCGGCGGGCCCTTGCCTTTTCTTAATTATGAAAATAAAATTATTATTACTAACAACTAAGTATTCCAGTCCAGTGCCTGCTTGAGGATTTGTTTACCTCCATAGAATACACAACTGCAAAGAATACTTAAATATTTCTCTATACATTTCCTATGGGAGAAATCGTAACTTTAAGAATTAATAACTCAAAAAGTTATAGGAATTTTAGGACCCGAGTATTTTTCCGGGACTCTCTATAACGTCCTCTATAAGACTGCAAAATTTCGTTTCAAAATTCCAATGGGAAGTTGGTCAAACAGAGCGTGACAGACGGACGGACAGACGGACAGACGGACGGACGGACAGACGACGGACAGACGGACACACCGCAATTATTATATATAGATAATAAAATAATTTAGAAGAATCTGGGACGAAGTTTTTAATTAAAATAATAAATAAAAAAAAATATTTTTATATAAATTTATATTTTAAAAATTTTGTTTTTGTATTATTTTATTCAATGTGTGGGGGAGGGGGCGTTAAAAATTTTTAAGGGAGGCGTTGTAACATAAAGTTTGGAAACCACTGGCCTAAAGTAAGACTCATTCTAGAAAATTATACTATGTGTAAAACCCAAAGGCGGATCCAGGGAAGTTTTTCAGGGTTTTAATTTTTTTCTGACTAGACGCGAAGCTCGCCAAAGGCGATAGCATTGTTGATTATTTTATTTATTAGGATTGGATAAGGGGTTGAAAAATTAAAAAAATGTTTTTTAAATTTATTTTAGCTAAATCGGAGCCAAATAAATAGAAAACATTCAAAAAATAGCGTTGATTATTATTTTAATTATGGGGGATGAAGGGTTGATTATTTAAGAAAGGCCTTGGAATATTCCAAATCACTTGTTGACATTATTTTCCAGTTCTAAATATAGTTAGATTAGAGTAAAAGGTATTTTTTTACTTTTAATAAAAAGGGAATTGTTATTTTCATCTATTTATTCCTATAAACAGAGAGAAGACGAATCTCTCGTCCAGTCGAGTCGAGTGCGTGGCCGCGTTGCAGGCGCCGAATTGCAATCTTTTTTTAATTGTGTTTAAAGTGAATCAAAGTGAATAATTAATATAGTGTAACCCACCCTGGCCACACCGTCAGCCAACACACCCTCTTGAGAGTCTTATTAAAGGTAATTATTAAGCATTTTATCGTTGAAAAAAAAAATGATAAAAACAAATAATTTGACTGCGAAAAAACGATTCTTTTGAATATAAAATTAAATATTTTGTATTTCCCTAAGGGTAGAGAGAGAATATAAGCTATTGAAAGGGGGGGGAGTGTAGGTGTCATTGAAAAAAAAATTAGTTTTTTATTTTATTTTTTTTTAACACTCTTTAAAATAAAATAAAAATTAAAATAATTATTATTTATAAATGTATTCAAATTATTTTGAGAGTAAATTTGCGATGAAGGCTGGCATTTCCTTAAAGGGGGGGGAGATATGAAGGCATTAACCAGGGGGGTTAATGGCCCTCCCAACCCCTATAATGCTTTTTTTTTTAATACTTTTACTAAAAAATAAGTGCATTTCGTTTGAGTTAAAATTTATATTCAATATTTAGCAAATAGGATAGTGGGGTAGAAACATTTTAATGTCATTCTAAAATTTCTTATTACTGGGGCCGAATTAATTTTTGAAAATTTCGAAACTCTCATAAACAGATAATAATAACACTGGGTAACTTAGGAACCCATCGAACCCCTTGTAGAATTTTGTAGGGATTTTTTCATTATGTAGAAAAGTGAGATATGATTAGTCCACTTAGAATTTTACTAGGGTGAGTTACCGCATCTTTTTGTATATAGAACTAACCCCCAATTAGGATTTGAATTTTTACTTTCTCTTACCTATATGTTTAAGTTAATATATATATACAGTACTAGACGCAAAGCCCCGCCTTCGGCGAGGCTTTCCGCCTAGCGGGGGCTGCGCCCCTGGACCCCCTTGCTCGCCTTCCCTTTTCATTTTTATAATATATAGAGTTTATTTTAACGGTTAATTATTCATGAACTTAAGATTTTTTGTGAATCATATCCTTTCCGGGACTCTCCCGGTACACAGACAAAAAATTTACGCCGATATTTTAGAATTCAAAATGTAAATAAATAAAAAAAAATCGTAAACATGGGTAAATATTTATATTTTGTTACCAAGGCAACTATTTCTCCTAATTTTTATTTTTTTCTTAATTTAACGGTTAATTACTCATTAACTTATTGTTATTTGTGAAACAAAACCTGTCCGGGACTCTCACAAACATAGACAGAAAATTTCATCATAATTGGTTCAGTCGTTTAGGAGGAGTTCAGTCACATACACACGTACAGAAGAATTTTATATATAAAGAAGAAGAAGAAGATATGTAGAGAGAAAGTATTGGATTCATGTCAAAAATTCGATGTCGAGACTTTGATGGATATACACGTTTTGAGGTCCCTTCCAAAAAAAGTGGTTTTCGCGACATGTTCTGTCTGTGTGTCTGCTTGGGTTCAATTTAAAGCATGAAGGAATTGAGCTAGGAGGTTGAAATTTTATATTTAAGTTAGGCACCCCCCTAGGGCGTGAAAATAATATTTGCGAAAAATATTTTTCTTCAGGAATGGAAGTTAGAAGAAAACGCGACCAGAATTTTTTCTTTAAAAATATATTTAAAAGCTGACGTTTCGACTTTGGTCAAAGCCATCCTCGGATGACCACTAACAGCTCCGAGGATGGCTTTGACCAAAGTCGAAACGTAAGCTGTTAAAATATATTTTTAAAGAAAAAATTCTGGTTGCGTTTTCTTCTAACTTTCATTCCTGATACAAATTCCACCAGCCATTAATTACCCTTCAGCGTTTTCCAAACTGTGAGGCGCGCCTTCCTAGGGAGGCGCCGACTAGTCTAAGGGGAGGGGCGAATATTGGCCCCCAGGACCAATTTTCCAAATGATTGCTAGTTTTAATATAAATAAGAATAAATAAAAAAAATAATAATTTTATATAAATTTATATTTTTTAGCATTAAAAATTTTTGTTTTTGTATTATTTTATAAAATGGGGGGGGGGGGAGGCGTCATAAGATTAAATATTTTTAAGGGAGGCGTGATATCATAAAGTTTGGAAACCACTGGACTAGCGTCTTCTTGTTTCTAAAGAATTCTACGTAATATTAATTTGTATTATATTAATTACGAAAAAGGAAGAGAGCCCTTGACATTGACTATCCTGGGGTGAAGCCCCCACTCCTTTTAATAGCACTCGGATGTCGAGAATTTTTTAAGCATTGTCATTAATTAACAATTTTATTTACACTTTGTTAACTTCTTTAAAACTAATATAAAATTAATTCGTTGTTATTGGTTTTTTTTTGTCGTTGTTTTTGTGTTTTATCGAATTAAATTGATTGGTTGTAGTTATATGAATAAAAAAAAAACAACAACAAATTAGTAGGTAATTAATGAAATTTCATCAAAAAACGCTAATTTAAATGGTCTTTTTTTATTCATTGCTATCTATATCTCTATTATAATTCCATTTTAATTGGAATATTTCGAATCTACGAAACCTGAGAGATTTAATTTCGAATTTTAATGATTCTTTAAAAAAAAGAAAAATAAAAAAAGAGAAGGGAAATTTTTCTTGTTTTGCTTTTAGAATAGAATAGTTTATTTGAAACATCGGGCCAAAGCTAAGAAGCACCATTTGCCCTCTTTAAATTAATACATTCTTGCATACATATATATTGAGTGATACCTTGAAGAACTCAGACTTAGGCCAGAGAAGTTTATCTTATTATTTCTTACTTTTGTGTGAGGAGAATCTTTCTACCTAGAGGACGTATACCGCTGCCACTAACGAAGGAGGGTCGCTCTCACCGCTTTTAGTGACATGGGAAACAAATATTTTCGTAGCATTTCCATTCAAGAAAAGAATAATTTCATTTTTAAATATTAAATTTTAATCTCCTATCATATTTGTTAAATTTCAGACGGTTTAGAAGAAATAAATAGTATATATAACGCCTGGGAGTTAGGCAACCAGTAGCGTAAACGAATAGAAGGGAACGATGAAGGATAAAAGGAAACTCCTCCTCGTTCACTCCCACTTGAGCCCACTCTGTGAATTTTTTTTTTTTTATTACGTTTGAAGTAGAAGGCGGAGCTTTACGTTCCATTCCCTTTCCATATTCCTCTTTCTAGTCTATTCAAAGGAGTAGTTAAACCTCTCTTGCTTCTCTTTCGTTTCTCATCCCTTGCACTTCCTGTTGCCTAACTCTTAGGCATTCTCTAGTTAAAAAAAGATGGCCCTTTCAAATTAGGACTCTTAAGGGAGCTCATGGCTAATCGGATAAGCTGCGGATTACGAATCTAGAGTTGCTACTTGCCGTGAAAATTTTCACATAGCCAATGTTTTCTCCATGTTTCGCTGTAATTGGAGTTATCCTCTCTTGAAAGATTGGAGAAATAAAGAATAAGGGCCGGTTGCATCACTTCTAGTTAACACTAGCAAACTTATTCGACCGATAGTATTAATATATCAGCGATATAGTAAACAAGAACACGCTTAAATTTCGAGTTTCAAAAAAATGAATTTTTTTCACATTTAATTAGTTATCTGAGACATGAGGAAAGTTTTGTCAAGTTAGCAACTTAATAAAGGCATAATTTTTGAAATTATTAAAAATTAAACTAATTAATTAAAGCTAATTTAACAAAAATTTAAAAATTTCCGAAATACAGTAAATAAACAAGGCTGGTGGTGTTCCTAATTTCACCAAAGGGGTTAAGCCATATACTGAACTTTGCGTCGATCTGAACTGTTATTTAATCATATGATTAGCTTAACTATATATTAAAAGACTCTAAAATCATAGTCAACTAACTTTTTCGCGGGATAGCTAGTTATTAGATGTTTTATTTACGCGTTTTATTTACCTCTTAGCCAGAGAGGAGGGGGCTTTTTGAGATTTAATTAAAATAAAATACTAGTTAATTAAAATATTCAAGAGTGAATAGTTTCCACTTATTTCTTTAAGTAGTAAAATTAATTAAAAAATTTATATTGCGTCCATTTTGAATAAACCCCACTTTATTTAAAATATTTTCTTTAAACTTGAAAAATAAAGATTTTTTTTTTATCTACCGTATATCAAAAAAAAAGCAAGGAAAGAATACATTTCTTTTTCTTAGAGATTATTATAAATTGTATTTTTATTTGGCTGGAAACACAACTAACCTACCAACTCAGCTTTTTTTTTTTTTTTTTTTGAAAAATGACATTTCCTATGATTAAAATTTGAACAAATAAAATATAAAAACGCTTCTAGTGATTTTTTTTTTTTTTTTTGTTCAAATAATGGAATATCGATAACAATATTTTATGAATCCAATAGTTTGGAACAAAAAATTATAAAGAAAAACATAATAAGAGAGAGAGGGAATATTTTTCTTTCTTATGAATGCATGAGAGGAGAAGAGGTGTTATATATGATGATTCTTTTTTTTTCTTTTAGTAGTTTAATATGCAATGAGATGGCGAGTTGGAAAAGGGAACAGTGGAATTTTATTATTTAAGATGATTCTTCGGTTAAGAAAGAATCTAAAGGCATTCGGTGGGTCTTCACATTCTCTAAAGCCTCATCTTTATTCACTAGAGTTATTATTCTTTTCTTAATAAGCTTCTACTATATCTATAAAAATGAAATGGGAATTGTTATATTTGATAAGAAATTACTGATTCGAGATTCGATTTTAATGTTTTTATTCACAGGAAAAAGTATCATAATAAACAAAAACGTAAATATGGCACCCATGCCACACACATCCTCGACCAACGACTTTACCAAATTCCCATTTTCTATCTGGTTCCGTATAACCAAGCCTTGAATTCTTTGTTCTCTGAGCCAAAATCCAAATCTGATACTTCCTCCATGGCTCCGCTCCATTAGGCTTAATCCAATCCAAAATAATGCGAAGATCGCGATTTAGGAACAACTTGCAAGGTGAAATACCCGTAGATGAATTAGTTTTCCTCTAACGTAATAAAAAATTCGCCAATTTGTGATTCAAGTCTCCTGCGTCATTAACCATTTTACCTAAAGAAAGCTTCATAGTCTGTACATATCTCTCTACTTGCCTATTCGAAGCTGGATAATACGGCGCTGCGAACTTATGAATAATTCCATTAGCTTTTGTAAATGTTTTCAATTATAGGGAGGGTAAAAGTAGGACCATTATCACTCACTAAGGTAATTGGTAAACCATAACGAGAAAAGCATTCTCTTAACACAGAAATAGTTTTAATTGCGCATAATATAAATTTCAGGCCGTTTGGAAAATGTATCCACTAATAAAAGAAAACATTTGCCCATAAATGGACCAGCAAAGTCAACATGTAGGTCCTTTAGGAGTTTCCCTTGGCTAAAAAAATGATTTCGCTTAATATATTCGTGTGAGATGACCTCTTGAAGTTCAACGGATGACCGAGGAGGACATTTTGGATCCATACTTGGACGCTGGTTCTAATTAGGGACATGGACCAACTCTCCTCCCCTCTAGGGAACAACATGGTTGTTGTGTGTCTCAAACGCAACAACCTCTCAGAGTAATTAGCCTAGGACTGCCAAAGGTGCTGCCCTATATCGACTTTACCTTCATCCGATTAGTAAGGGATTAAAGCAGGTGGCAAAGAACTTTAATCCTGGGGAGAAGAGAACGGATAGCGAACAATTTTTTGTTTAAATAAGAGCAAAATTTATAGATCATCATCTTTCTTTTTAGCATCAATTTTATACAAAGTTGCTGATTCAATGAATAATAAAGATAATTCAGAGAGAGAGAATCCTAAGTCAATTTTAACCGAGATGAGACGAGTTAAGAGAGAGAGAGTTCAGCTCCATTTCGATGCATTAAATTTTATTATTGTATTATTATCTCTTCAAAACATCTGCAGATATATATAATATAGTAGTTTAATTCGTCAAAGTAACTACTCATCTTATCGCTTTTATATATCACTCGAATTTGAAATTAAGGCGTTATGTTAAAATACTCGTATTACAATAATTAAAAAAATAATCTGGTGATTACTAGCAGATCACACAACTTACTCTTATTTATCACTGAGTCTTCGGCTTCGGCCGTTTCACTCCCTGAGATTTTAATATAGACACATTAAAGTTTTATATTCTAATAAATGAAATATTCAATTATCTGTTATATTTTCTGCTAATTTCCCGCTCTGTATTTTTTCAATGTGAAAGGGACAGTATATTAGAGAAATCAAAAACACCACATAAAAGAATATCTTGGCGTCAATTCGAAAAATCTGGTTGACTGGCGCACAGGGATGGGCAGGATCGCGAATTCTTGTGGATTTAAATTCAAAGATCTGATGCGATCCAAGATTTTCGGATTTGGATCGAAATCTTTTTTTGGGAAGTATAGAGATCCAAATCGTAAAGGGGGTAGATTTAAAGATTTGGATTGAAATCTTATTTCCTTCCTGGATCCGCTACTCCTTTTCGAATGATTTTTGCGATCCTGTTCAAAGAATTGCCGATCCTTTAAAACTTTTTACTCTGGATTGAATAGAATTTTCGGATCGCGGATCTGGATTTGCGGATCGAAACAGCGATCCTTTTTTTTTCATTCACACACATCCACACAGTATTTTCGGCAACTCAGGCCATTATAAGACTTTGACGATAACCGTTGATTAATTAATATATATATTTGGGTCCAGGCATTCTTATTTAAGCCATTTGGTATCCAAATGAATCATGCGATCCTTTTTCTAAATCGGATCGCATCGCCCGAGCTTGTCGGATTGTCGGATCGGATAGCTAATCCATTTTAAAGAATTTTATCCATTCCCTCCTGGCACATACCAAATTATCTGGAAAAATATAATCCCTTTTTCCCCGTCTGCTTCCGTTGTCAATTTCAATTTTTGTGCATCTTATATATCTTATATAAAATCTGCATCTTATGCATCTTATATAGCTAACTTATATAAAATTATAAAGGATTTTCTAATCATGAAAAAACACATATATCGTATATACAATATACCTTATCACACCAATAGGGACCCATCTCGATCCTAAGTTTCTAGAAAAAAGTATGATCTTGTAAAGAAACATTTAATATATGCCTTGCCTAATGTTTAAAGATAATTATAAATTTTCCATATCTAGGGCCTAACCTGATAAATATTCTTACGTTTCGAAAAATCATACCTCTCTCTGAATGAACCCCATCGGCAAAAAAGAAAGTTAAAACTCAACATAGAAATGGAGGGAGGGGCAGACATTAATACGAGATAAAATCTTTAATGGCTTCTTAGCAGTAGTGGCGTATTGAAGTGAGGGCAAAGTGGTCGTTTCTGATGGTCATCGAGGGGTTAATTACGCCACTGCTCCTGATACTTTGCATGGAGAGAACCAGAGATGGATTTTATTTTTAATAAAAATTCTTTTTCCATTACATTATCTCTTAATTTTCTCATTTTGTGGCTTCTTAGGTTCCATTAAGGAAAATATTATGGCGTTTTTTTTCTCTTAAAATTAAATGGAGTTAATAATGCTTATGGCTTTAAATAAAGAGTGAAATATTATTTTTACTTTGTATAAAAAACATCAATAATAATAATAATAATAAATATTTAATTAAGATAGATTTACATTTCTTTAGACTGAATATGGCCTAATGAGCTTCCCGTTTAGATACTTGTAGTCATTTCAAAGGAGACGTCATGGTCCGAGGAACCAGCGTGTGGAAAGTCCCCCCTAGAGAAATGTAAATTTTGATCCCTTTTTACTTTCTCTTACCCTATATTTTATTTTATTTGGCCAAAATTTGATGCTAGATGAAGTATAAATATTTCACTTTTTTTTTTTTTTTTTTTTTTTTCTCCCCCCTTTCCCCCCCCCCCCCCCCCCCCCCCCCCCCCCCCCCCCTCCTTCCCGCCACCCCCCCAAAAGATAAAAGAACCAGTGGATAAGTAAATAAATTAGGGGGGGTTTATTAACCCCCTAACCAAAAGAAAAAAAAAAAAAACCCCTGGGGCGGCCCCCCCCCCGTGGGGTGGGGGGGGGGGGGGGCCCCCCCCCACCCCCAACCCGGGGGCCCTTTTTTTATTATTAACTCCATTCAAGAGAAAAAATAACTCAATAATATGGAGAAAATATTATTTTTTTTAATATGAGGATGCGTTACAAGGGCAGCCAGGGCGAAAAATAAAACAAAAATCTATTTTTTGTCGACGTTTCGAGTGCCGATCGCACTCTTCATCAGGACAAAAATGATGTCAATTCGTCAGGTTATTTGACATGGCAGTGTAGCAACGTTTTAACCAATTTACATTTACTTGAAGACTCTAGTATTTCGAGGCCGAATGAATTCTCATGAATGAATCCTCATATCATAATATCCAGCCATCAAGAAACAACTAGTTATTTTTTTTAATATTGTGATTATGGATAAAGAATTAAAATAAAATTAAATATAAGGCCTTTATAAAAATTATTCATCAGGTAATAAATTTCAAAATACATGTATTTATTAATTATAAATTAACACTTAATGCGCATTTCGACTCTCGTCATCAGAAGTGATTTAAAAACTCGCATTCAGGTCTATTATATTAAAACAGACGTTAAAATTTAACATCATAAAAAGCAAAGTAATAACATAAGCGTTAAAAAATGCTATTTTCTAAACCAAGTTTTAGCAGCAACGTTAACATGTTGCTTTTATCACAAAGCTGTCAAAACATAACCTTACTTTTTGGTTAAAGACGCCATTTTGATGCATTAAATATGGCGTTAAAGTTTTTGCTTAGAGAATTTGAAGCAGGGAGGTGTTAAAATGAATTAACACTGATTTCTTATGTTACAAGTTAACGTTCTTGCTTAGACAATAGACCTGATTAAGTGTTGATTTATAATTAACAAATATTTTGAAACTTATTACCTAGTGTTTTATATTTAATTTTACCAATTTTGCAAAAATATTTTGGAGTGCTTCCAAGTTAAAATTTTAAATTATTAATTAAAAAAAAAAATTTCGATAAAATTAATGATGTTTTATTATTATTAGGCCTATTTTTTTTCTTTTTTTTTGAAAACATTTCTCTCTGCTTAATGTAATGTAATGTTATTTATTTGATTTGATTAGCCTCTCGCCATCGGACCAAATCCAATCCAATTGGATTTTCCCAACACACAACATTATGATGTGTGTGTCCCGATGAGAATCAAATTCATTCGAACGTTAAATAATAAAATCACCACAAAAAATCATGTCAAAATAAAAAAAAAAATTAATTAAATCCATTTCATCGTGTAAAAAATTATTATATTAAAAATTTAAATTAATTTTTATTTAGAATAAAAAAAAAACTGATGATGTGCTCAACACATCACCACGTTTATATATATATAAAAAAAACCGCCGAATAATCACAGTAGAGAAGTGTAACTTCACATTGATCAGATGTGTTCATGCTCACGTAATACCAATTTTCTAAGTTTCTGTTCATATAATCCCGATCTCAACCACATAGCATGGAGGGGGTGCCCATTCGAGAAGAGCAGCAGTAAAGCTTTAAATCGTACTTGCGTAAAGAAGTTTCACTTCTGCCTAGTTGATGAATTAAATACAAATTGACCAACCAAAGCTTGGAATTGGTGACCCCGAGCAATCAGCATGTGGAACGCCCCCCGGTAGTCATCGGTACTTGTATTTAAAAATTATTTAAATAAAGAAATAACCCCTAAATGACCTCTGTAGACGAAAAGGGTTAAAAAAAAAAAAAATACAAATTGATGATTCAATGCTGCTGTATTTTAAGAATAGGAATTTTTTTTTAATATGTAAAAAGTTCCAAAGGGGCTTTGAATTAAAATTAACATGAAAATCCCATAGGGATTTAACATTGGCTCTATGGAAGGAAGAGCCGGAAAGTGAATTTGAAAAATCTGAAATACTAGGCCTACATCAGTAAAGTATATTTCAAACCATTTTCACGAAATATTTGACTAGTATACTTTTTAAAGAGTATCTAAAAAATAATTGATTTATGAATTTTAATCAAAATTGTTAGAGCAATTTTGAGAAATTCGAAAAAAAAAAAAAAAAAACTGAAAAAGTATTTCGTTAAAGATCTAGTAGTTTTTGACCGATTTTCTTCAAAAGCTTATTTTAACTGTCCGTAAGGTACTCTCTAATTTAAAATATTAACCTCCTAGCTTATACGTTCTTGAGTTCACACAGACAAGGGATTTCGAAACATGTACCTATTTCCATCAGTCTCGACTTCGAATTTTTGACATGATCGCAATACATTCTCACTATATAGGCCTATTATAGACTATATATAGGTAAGAGAAAGTAAAAATGCAAAATTAAATAATAACAGTTTTGAATGCCAAAAAACATCATGAGGGATTTCTCCACTGGTTGCGCCATTATATTTCAACACTTTTCCCACTAATGCCCTTTAGATAGATGATATTCTATTTGTCTATAGCCGCTACTCTCTCTGTTTATTCTTACACTTTTGATTTGAAAGATTCATTTGATAAATCCCATCGAAATGAAGTGGTCTTAGAAATAAGCCAACTGTCAAATAGAGAGAGAGAATATGATCGATTTTTTTTTAATAGCCTACTTGAATTGCAAGCTCACGAACCAACCTAACCACCCACCTTTTTTTGGAGCGATACCATGTTTATTTCATTCGCTCCCTTCGGCCCACGCTGCCAAGAACACATGCTCTTAAGAGTAAAGTAAATACACAATGAATTTCTTCTTGCTACAAATTGCTATTTAAACTTGAGCCTTAGATCAAGTTAAAAAAAAAGAACTCGTGCTGTGGGCTATCTTCACTTCTTTTTCGTTCAATTGATAGATAGAATGTTAACGTTCTTTCTTGTTTCTTTTTTGAATGGAAAGGGTGAGGAAATGGTGGTCAAATTACACCCTATCCATTCTCTTTTCAATTTTATTATTTAAAAAGTTGTGTTTCAGGATTCGCCCTGTTAAACTTGCCTAGAAATAACAAAAAAACTTCTACACACTAGAGAAGTATTTACTTTCTCTTATCTATATAGGTAGAAAATATTGCGATCATTTCACAAATTCTATGTCGAGATTTTTATGGAAATACATGTTTTGAGGTTCCCTGAGTCCAAAAAAAGTGGTTCCTGCAAATTGCAATTTGCATGGTCTGTGTGCCTTACATGTAGGTACCCTCCAGGACTATTTAAATAAGCTTTTAAAGAAAATCGGTCAAAAATTAATAGTACTTTACTGAAATACTTTTTCAGTATTTTCGATTTTCTCAAAATTGGCTCTAAAGATTTTGATTAGCCCTTGGGCTTGGTGTAGTTGGTAGCTCGCCTGCCTTGTATACCAAGAGTCGAGGGTATATCAGTAAAATCTTTGGTGAAATTATTTGAAATACACTTTACTGATGTAACAGTAGTATTTCAGATTTTTTAAATTAATTTTCCGGGACCTCCTTCCATAGAGCCAATGTTAAAATCCCTATGGGGATTTGCATATTAATTTCGATTTGAACTTTTTACTCATTTAATAATTTTTTTTCCCCAATTCTTATGAAATTTTGATTATGTTTAAAATATTTAAATATGAAATTAAAATTTTGAAAAATTACTATAGTTTATTTCATGCGGTCAACAAGTTTGGAACTAATGTGCTATGGTAAACTAAATAGATCTCGGCACGCAGTACACAACTTTCGATTACCGAAGCTAAGAGAAAGTTGTGTGCTGTGAGTTAAGTCACACCAGATTTTTTCATTTGTTGTTTCTTTGTCATTATTTTATTTATCTCTGAAAACAGCGCTCTTCCTAGACACTCTTCTGACATCTTAGATCTTTTTAAGCGTATTATAATCATCATTTTCTAAAAAAGAAACATTTTTGAAGGTTGGTTGAAAATCGATTGGCAGCGAAGCATTTTTAAGTAGCCTATTTCCGTATGATGCGATCAAAATATTCCAGTGAATAAACTCGAAATAATTTGGAAATAAATAGCCTCACCTCCGCTATGCTTGCGCTATATTTTAATCATTTTGATAAACATCTCAGCTGGAAAACTCATCATAAACACGGCAAGTTATAAATAAAATTAAATCCATTTCTTTTTATCTATTCATGTAGCTATTTTTGATAAGCAAAATTGGATGTGATTCTATTAATTAAAACTTAAGTAATATCTAGTCTTATGCGGTTTTGGCATTTGTTTTGGTTTCAACCTTAGGCCTACAGTTTATTTTGGAATGGTCCATTTGTCGTGAATTACTTTTCAAATAAACATTTTTTGGTTGTATTTATATTATCCAACGCACCTAGTAGCCTACTCCGGAGTAGAGTAACCTCTGGAATATGAAGTCGAGCATTCTGATCAAATTTTCAAAAACTTTTTCGTTCTGGCACAATTTCAGGAATAAAATTAAATTTTTTCAATTAAATAATTTTCTATATATTTTAAAAAGATATTAATATTCAATAAATAGCTCGAATCGGACTTGACTAGTCATAGATATACAATAGAGTCTTGCTAATCCGGCCTTATTATTGTATTATTATTATTATTTGAAATTCCTATCGGGATCCCCGTTTATTTATCCGAGGTGCTTTCGTGCACGAAGACACATACCTCAAACCCAATCGGCCTCTGGCCGTAGCCATCTACCGGCACTCCGTGAAGTTACATCATTTCCTATCTCCAACTCCTCCTCCTGTTTTCGTCTCTAGCTAGTGAACTAATCCTTATTTCTGGTTCCAACCCGCTCCTTATATCCAACCTCTTCTATGCTAGGGAGGATGTCCTAGTTTGAGAAGGGACTCCCTCAGCACCGGCGTGTAGCCTACTCCTTTCGAAGAATGCATCACTGAGAGGGAACCTTCTTTAAGTCCCCCTACAGGACGGCTAATCCGGCCTAAACGGGACCGACCCTATGCAAGATTATGAAAATTCCAGATTACCCGAAATACAAAAGCTAGGAAAAAATAGTATAGTGTCAAGTCGCAAAATCTAAGCAACCATTAACTGGAATTTTTGAAAATAAAATTTCTCGAAAATCCATCAACTAGTTTCGAAGTTCACTAGTAACAAACAAACAAACATACGGATAAAATATATTTTATTTATAAATTTTGATGTTTGTTATTTCAAAATATTCACATTTTAAGCGAAACTTGTTTACTCCTCTTAAAATGTCACGAAACGCTGCATCCCCACCACACCAGATGAATAGTGCGTCCCATAAATAAAAAAAATAGTAAAAATGAATATATTAATACTGGTTTATAAGCAATTTTTTAAATAAAACCTTTGTCTTTGAGAGAGCCGGGCCCCTAGGGACTTATGTATATCTGGTATTTTAAAAATATTTATATGGGGGGGGAGGGGTATTTAAAAATGAGTTCGCCCCCCCCCCCCCGAAAAATTTCAATATAAGCCCTTGGCTTATATACATTTATATTTGGAAAATAACAAATAAAAATTCCACTCAAATTGACAAATGAATGTTCGTTTCTTGTCGGTTGTTTTTTTTTTTTTAATTACCACTCGGAAACTTTGTTGGCGTTTATTCTTATAAAACAAATTCCCCTGCGGTCCCCTTGAGTTAATTCCCAAGCATTTTCTGTTCTCGTAGAGTCAAGTTGTATGTGGTGTCATTAGGGACAATCCTTGTGGTCAAAATACGGGAATACAGAGTCTCAAAGTGCAAAAGCAACTTGAGCCACAAGTGGCAACTAACGGTGACGTAAATACTAAACCTGGCGGGGCGTAGGCTAATGACGGAACTTTGTCAAGAGAGACAAAGGGAATGGAATCTCAACGGAGGGGGGACTGACAGGTCAAGTGCTTCGGGCCCAGGTCAACCTCTCCCGCTCTCTCGCACCTAGTTTAATAATGCAATACAAATCTCATACTATTTACTATTTATGACTTAAGAGATTGAATTAAATTTAAAGAACATCACAAATTCAGGAAATTTTTTGATTATTTCACTTTCTTGGTTTGAATTTCAAAATGCCATTGTTGCCATTATTTTCTTTGTTTCTTGATTAACAGGCTAAACTTATTAAAACAAACCAGGGTTGGTAGCTCCTGTTCTAAAAACCTTTATTCCGCCAACCCCATTCAATATTATTTTTTTAATAAAATAAAAGCAACTTGTGTTTTCTTTCTTGGACAAAAAATGACAGGTAGTATGTCGTTTTTTGGTATAATTATTAAAAATCAATAAATTTTCAATAATATTTATTTTTGGTTTACAGGTGCTCTAACATGTTTCGGCCACCATGAAAGCCATCATGAGAACTGAAACAAAATATACACATATATTATATAACACAAGATAATCATATTTAGTTAAAATTCAAAAAATTCTTTTTATGGCAATTTGATAAAATACTCCGTTATAAATTTATTAATAAGTATAAATACGTCACTCGAAAGCCAAAAAAACAAAATAGTGTATCTTTCAAATGACGTATTTATACTTATTAATAAATTTATAACGGAGTATTTTATCAAATTGCCATAAAAATAATTTTTTGAATTTTGACTAAATATGATTATCTTGTATTATATATGTTTTGTTTCAGTTCTGATGATGGCTCTCATGGTGGCCGAAACATGTTAGCGTACCTGTAAACCAAAAATAAATATTTTTGAAAATTTATTGATTTTTAATAATTATACCAAAAAACGACATAACTACCTGTCATTTTTTGTCCAAGGAAGAAAACACAAGTTTCTTTTATTTAATTTTATTAATTTTGACTGCATCCACTGTTCAATTTAAAGCATGAAGGAATTGAGATACGAGGGGGAAATTTTATATTTAAGGTAGGCATCCCCCTGAGAGGTGAAAATAAGCTTTTGAACAAAATCGGTCAAAGAGTGCCAGTACTTTGCTGATTATCGGTTTCGTATTATCTTAATCCAAAACATCTGTTGTAAATTAGACAATCATCCAAAATTCGTCCATTTATTATTAATATTAAATCTTTTTTATTAAAGAATCAAAAAAAAGCAAGCAGGCAAACTTCCTTTGAAACAAATATGAAATTTTTATGTAAATTCTCTCTCTTAAGCTTGCTAGAGTCGTTTTTTATTCCCCCTCTTCTTACACACACACAAAGAAAAAAATAATAATGACCAAATATATATATATATCCCTCATATGTTTGATCTTGACAAATTTCTTGCATATCTTATTAACAAGATCCCCAAAGTATTCTTACTTCTATATTTTTTTTTTCTTTATAATATAACGAAATACAAATATTTCAAATGATAATAAAAAAATCTAAGATCAAATAAATCACAAAACCGAACCAAGCGAAAATGTTGTACGAATTGAACAAAGGAGCAAAGAGATAGAGAGATAAATATTATATTGGGTTTAAATAATCATAAAAAGTCAAAGCTTAATGGAGAACATGTCAAGTGCCTAAAATCTTTCCTTTCTTTGGGGCTGAATAAAAAGGTAGAGAGAAAGAAAAGACTGGCATTTTATGAAACAGGGGCTTTCAAATAAAACACCCAACTCTTGAGCTAGGGGCCGGGGGTTCGGTTCCCATTCTAAGCAATTAAAATTTTTTAATTAAAGCCAAAGTGAGTATCTAATATTGTACAAAGTGGAGAAATTACATTAGATAACAATTAATTTAGAATAATTTTGTTTGGCTTTTTGTCCGAATGTTTTTTCTATGTATTTATTTTGTTGGTGTTATTTGTAGAAGATTATATGTTTGTAGTGATGTAAACTAAACCATTGTGAACAAATAGAGAAAAAAAATTAATTTAGAAATATATAACAAGTAGTGGCTGTTATTAATTAAATGAAGAGGATGCAGCTAATAATAAAAATTTGATGTGACTGGGCGCACAGCACACAACTTTCTCTTACCTTCAGTAACCGGAAGTTGTGTTCTGTGCTTTGTATTCCAGATTTTTTGTGTCGAGATATATTTAGTTTCTCATAGAACCTTAGTTCCAAACTTGATCACTTGCATTTCATACGTGAAACTGAAATACATCAGTAAAGTGTGCTTCAAAAATTTTACTGATACACTTTTTAAAGGGCATATAAAAAATAATTGATTTTTAATATTAACCAAAATCGTTTTGAGAAAATCGAAAAAACTAAAAAAGTACTTCAGTAAAGTTATAGTGCTTTTTGGCCGATTTTGTTCAAAAGCTTATTTCGAATGTCTGAGAGGGTTCCTAACTTAAATATAAAATTTTAATCCGGTAGCTCAATTCCTTCATGCTTAAAATCGTTACACACAGACAGACCAATTTGCGGGACCCACTTTTTTGGATTCAGGGGACCTCAAAACATGAATATCCATCAAAATCTCGACATGGAATTTTTGATATGATCGCAATACTTTCTATATATTTCATATAGAGTAAAAGAAAGTAAAAAAAGTGTCCCTCGGCCTTAACTTATGTTAGTGGTATAAATTTATTTCATTTAAACTGGCCACCAATCAATTAAAAAAAAAAATACGAGAATCTAAATGGCACCCAAAAAAAAACTTTAAATAGAAAAATTTTATTAAATTTCAAAAAATTGACATGCAAAAGTGAAGTTTGTGCTGTTTTGCATCTCGCGGCTTCACATTGATCGTAAAGTGCCAGCCAATCACATCAGGATTAAATTACAACACTTGAATATTTCACACTGCAATCAATCGATTTAATTAAATATATTTGTCTGAAATTCTCTCCGTCAGAATAAACATTCTCGAAAACTTAATGAGATGTGAATAAGAGAGAGAGAGAGAGAGAGTATGAATTTTCCATTTTAAACTTGCTATTCTCTCTAACTTTAAATACAAAATGTTAACTCATATATAATTATTGAATTTCATCCATCCTCCCTAAAACTTTCTCAAAATATCAAGGCAATAAGAAACATTTGTCATAATAAATGGAATTATATGATTTAATTTCATTAAAACAAAAAAAAAAAAAAAGACATAAGTTGCCTACACTTAGAAAACATTTCCATCTTAATTAAACTCTCGTGAGCGTTATTATTAAAGGTGTCTTGAAAATAGGCCAAGCAGGAAAATATTCCCGTGACTGAATTAGTTTAAAAAATATTATAGGTATATAAATTTTAAAAATTTAATTAAATTTCTAATTTTGCATACCAAAAAAAAAAAAAAAAAAAGCGGGACATATTTTCTTCATAAATAAATGGCTATATTTCTTAATGCAAATGATTTTTTTTTCCTTTAAATTCCCCATCTGAAACTATTTTCTAATAATTTATATTCTTTATAATTGAAATAATTTGGTACGTTGGCAATTATCTATTAGTACAGGCTCCACCCCTCCCCGCTCCTTCATAGACTCTGGCCAATCTAACCTGATAAAGGCAGCCGGGGATCGAGTCTCACTGTTGCCCTATGGAAAAAATATGCTTTATATTGGGGCTCCCCGGGCTACTGCAAACAATTCTCGTTTCTTCTAAACTTGAACGACATTTGAGCTAAATTTCATCTCTCCACTTTCGCTAATACTTGGTTTATTGGGAAGCTCACCTGTAGCGGGTGGCGCCGCTTGTATTCCTATCCCTCACAGCGTAATCAAAAAAAAATCTTAACTTTCACCAAAGAATGATAGATCCAGATGGCAGTGCAGTTTTTCTAGTACGGAAATAAAATAGATTGTCGTTTGCCTGCTCTATTGCTCTCGCTTTCTTTTTCTTTCGATAAAGAACTAATTTCATTTTTATCAGTTCTCAACAACAACAACAAAAACAGACAGTTTTTTTTCTTCTGTTTTCTCTCTCTTTACCAATTTATTCTTCTTATCTAGTTTTTACTGCGTAAGATTTGCTAGAGGAATCAATCAAGTGTCGCTTGAGGGAGAGAGAGCCCTTGAGGAAGATAAATACGGGAGCAAAAGGATTTTAATGGGGGAGAAGCCTAAACATTACCGGCACTGTTAATATTTATAAAGCTCCTCTTATATCACTCGTAAGAGGCGTTTTTATTCTTTGATGATCCCTTTCCTTTATATTAATATGTATAAAGGTAAAAAAAAAATGAATTTTAATATTTAAATAATTAAAAAAAAATTTCAGCCAAAATAAATGGAATGCTTTCATTTATTATTATTTTAAGGTCCGCGTCTCGAAAAGCCGTTAGAAGACGATTCAGTAGCGGGTTACTCTAGGCGGCAAGAGATGGCGTTAGTTTTTCCCATAAGGGATACAAGGGATTTATTCCCATTTCATTTGAAAGATTCCAGCTAATTAATTGAGGGTAAAAAAATTAATTATTTTTTAACACAATGATTACTAATTTAATTATCTATAAGATAGTGAGCGAATTTTTTAAAAGATATCTTTTAATTAATGCGATTAATCTAAAAAAAAGTTTTATTTTTTCGAAAATCAAAAAAAAAAAGGCTTCTATACAAATTTAAATACAATAACAGCAAACAAAACAATTCAAAATAAAAAAAAAGAAATGCATGCCCATTGACAAACAACAACGTTGTCGAAATTCGTATTAAATGTTGATTTATAATCAATCAATAACATGAAACAACTAACCGAGTGTTTTATTTGTATATTTTAATTTTACAAAAATGTTCCAACGAGAGCCTACGGCCGAAACTTTAAATGTTGTTTGTATCTTGTTTACCAAGTTTCTCAGATCTATTTATTATTCATGTCATCTGGATGGGACAACTGAAATATTTTGTGTTAAAAAAAATAAAACCTTTTTTATATTCACCCCCCCCCCCCCTCCACAAAAATATAACTAATCAAAGTACAAAATTGTTTTCCAAAAAAGCTCAATTTTTAATTAAAATTAGAGATTTTTTTTTTAATGTTTCATATTAAAATTAAAATATGAGTTTCATTTTTTTTTTTTTTTGTTTAGCTCATTAATCTAAATAAATTATTCTCTCCATATTTTTTTTTTTTTTTTTTTTTTAATAAACATGCATCCATCCCTCTCTATTGATTTTATGATGACCCATCTGCCTGGTGGACATCCCCTTCTCTCTCTCTCACTTGTTTTGTTGTCTCCGTTTTAGGCTCAAGTCCTTGTCATCATCTATCCTTAATTAAATGCCATTCCAGAAAATCAATCATGAGAAACGGCCAATATACAATTTCAAAAATGCCTGCTGCTCTGTCTTATGTTGGAATTTTAGATAATAATCAGATGACGTAGTGACAATCAAGATAATAAAGTTCTTTTTTTAATAAACTTGCAAAATCTGTATTTTATTTAATATTGGTATTAGAAGTTCCGGGTTGACCCAGCTGAAGCTCGGTCTTTTATACTTTCTCATACCTATAATAATAATAAATTATTTGTGATTCCTTCCCTCCCCTGTTTTGGAGTTTGGGATACATTTTTCTTTAAATCCATATTAATACATTTTAATTCACTTTACAGATTTTGTTTTTTGTTTAACATAGTAAATTTTTGTTTTAATTGCATTGACTTTATTATGCTTTCTTTAGTTCTTTTATGAGTTTTCAGAGCTCACACTACTTTTTATCTTGTTCTTTATTCCAGTGTCTTGCGAGTTTTTCTTCATCTGCTGTATCTGTCCTCTTTTCCATCCCCGCCATTCTTCGCTCATCCCCTCTCTTAGCACTTCGCATTCCAGGAAGTGGAGCACTGATTCTTCTTCCTTGTCTCAGAAGCTACATCTTGTATTTGCTCCATATTTTCTGATGTCGTTTCCGCATCTTAATCTAGCCCATATTGTTTTTTTTCTGATATTCTCTTATCCAACAGATAACTTTCAGTCCCGAGGGCCTTTTTTAGGTATCTGTAGATGGTGTTGTAAGTGAAGTTATCTATTTTTGTCCATGCCTGTTGAATCTCATTGTCCAACTTTTTCGGAGCATCTTGTTAGTATATGAGTAATATTATTTTCATTTTGGACTAAGCCTTCTATTATGTTAGGCCTTCCTCCTCTACCAATCATCTCTACTTCCTCCATCCATCTTGTAAATTCTCCATTTCCTCTTCTTCTTATCAGCTCTTTAAGACATCTTTTTGGCCATCTCTCTTTTGTCATCCCGATTATTCTCAAGATCAGCTTTAGTCTTTTTCTTGCCAGCTCGTTCGTCCCAGGTTCCTCTTCCAAGTTTCATTCTCCAAATATACCCTAGTGTATTTCTCTGCAGACCTAGGATCCACTTCATGAATGCACTGTGTATCACTTCTATTTTCTCTTCGTTCTTGTTTCCCCATACTTCCGCTCCGTAAAATACCCAGAAGTAACAACGTGTCAAACAGCTGTAATTTTTTATCTAATTCCTTCAAATGGCTCCTCTTAAAAAAAAAAAAATTTTTTTTATAATGGGAGAAAAAAATATTTTTTTGGGGGACCCCCCCGCCCCCCCGGGCCAACGCTAGGTGGCGCGCACCTTAATTTCTCCCCAGAGTTTCTGATACCTATATATTTAACGCAACGTGTTTATTTGTTTTGATTTTGCTCTGATTCTATGCTAAATTTTCAAATTTAAATAATACAAGACCGACCCCGTATAATAAGACAAAAATGGTAGATGGAAATTAGCAAGGACGAGCGAGTGAATTCAAACCTTCTTTAAAAATTTTATTCCAAATATCGATTTCCTATCACTTGAAAAAAAAAGATTCGATTCTCTCTAAATCTCTATTTTTGTTTTAATATAAAAAAAAAATTTAACTTTCAAAATATCATTGTGATATATTAAGTTGACAGTGGCATATCTTCTAGCTAAGAGCGTGACAACAAAATCCCTAAAGAGGAATTCAGATTTCACTGTCTGGTAATAATATCTAAATCTGACTACCTGGGATTAGAGAGGAATTGACCTGCTTTTAGATAAGATAAAATTATATATGCTTTAATTAATAATAAATGAAGTTTAGTATAATACTTAAAAGTATACAGTACTTCTTTTTGAAGGATTGAAACAAAAAAAAATTCTAATCATCTCCTCTTACTAAATTCTATCTTTATCTAAATATTTAGATACTAGCGGTAGGCTCGATTGTGGCGGCCCCTTAGTGTAACGATAAAACACCTTACCAGGCTTTGCCATAGGCCTATAAATATTGAAAAAAAAAAAAAACTCCAAGGATTAAACCTTTGATAGAAATACCTGTATAATAGGCCTATATTTATTATTTTTGTTCTTTTTAAGAGTAATCGCTCAAGGGCCCTTATCTTGTGGGTACGTGGATGGCGACCACGAGCTGCCCGAGCTGGGACAGGCGTCCTTCAGTTCTTTGTATGTCTATCTCTTCCTTCCTCTTTTCAACAGGCGTCAGACCGTGCGACGGGCCGGCCTGTCCTATTTCTTCCGGTCGTAAAAACAAATGATAGGTTTAGAGGGAGTAAATTAGGTTCGCCGACCCCGCATCGCGGGAATAATGCTAGGACAGAAGAAGAAAAAGAGTTCTTTTTAAGAGTAAATTTTTTTTCCGAGTAGTGTCGGACTCTTTTCGGCTAAAAATGGGGGTCTGATGTGTAAACTCCCTCAAATCGCGATTAAATAGCCGGGGGGAAGGGGGGTCTGGCAACGGAGTAGAGCAAGGTCACCACAATCGTTGTGACGCGACGGAACATGAGTTGGGTGTCTTCAGAGAATCTGCGTGTTGAACGTCCCTCGGTAGCCATCGGTATAGTTGTAATTATATATATAGGGTATATATACCGAAACTAGTGGACGGAATTTCATGGAATTTTCTTTAATTGATAGATAATCTTTTTGTCTATCATTAATTCGAAATTCCATTTTATAACGAATAAAACTGAATTGATAATAAAAACTTGCTCGCTGAAGGCGGGAAACCGCCAAAACAAACCCCCCCCCCGGGGGAAGGACGCGCGGGGGGGGGGCCCCTTTTTTTTAAATAAAAAAAAAAAAAATTGAAAAAAAATTTTTTTTAAAAAAAAAAAAAAAAAAAAATTAAAAAAAAAAAACAAAAAAAAAAAAAGGGTTTTTTTTTTCACCCCAAAAAAATGGAAATAAAAATTTTTATTTTTTAAATTTTTAAAACCAAAAAAAAAACCCCCACCCAAAATTTTTTTAAAATTAAAGGATTTATTTTTTGGAGTGAGATTTGTTTCTCGTTGGAATATTAAATATTATTTTTCACCTTTTTTTTTAACCCCGAGGAAGCCTTAAACACAAGTTTCATTAAAATCAAGAGAAAAATTTAAAATATCGAGTGCAAATGTTTTATTAAGATCTACAAACAAATCTAGTTATAAAAAAGTAAAAAACAAATTTTTTTTGAGCTTGAAAAAGCATTCATTTCGCTATTATTTTCTTAAGTTCTAAAATAAATCTCAGAATTCAAATTTGGATACTTTATTATTTTAAATAAAAAATTTTCACCCCATTTTTTATTCCCTCAGCGAGAGTTGAAGAAGAAATTTGTTCTTTTTTTTATTAAAGACCGAGATAATGAGAAAGGAAAGAAGAGAGAAAGAGAGATTGGTGGCTTTTTTCATTTTCTTTTCGGCATTTCCGATTGATAGGAATTGCTTTGATTTACTTACTTCCCTTCTCTCTCGAGGGTGAGAGTTTCGCATTGCGGATGAACTAGTTACGTTCAGATTAAGACACCCTCTCAAAGATATAAACACGTTTGTATGTTACGTTGAAAACTTTCTTCTTCCAAGTTAATTATGTAATATGAAACTCGCTATTTGTGCACCCCTAATAAACATGATCGAATGACAAGATGGAGTTTAATAATATTAATAATCTTGAAAGAGAGAGAGAGAACTTTGATAACAGAAAAAAAAATGAAATAGAAAGATTATATCTTATAAGTATCAAGAAATGAAATATAGACAAAGATATTTATTTATTTATCATTTGTTTTGTTTTTCTCTTATAAGTTTTGTGTTTTTTTTTTATATTAGATGTGTTTTAAGCTTATTTCTCCTTTATCTTTTTTTGAAGTTTATTCTTCTTATTTGTAGGAAGATTCTAATATAAAACACATTAGTAATCTTTCCTTTTCCGTTTAATTCATTCTTTGTTCATTTTTTTTTTTTTTTTTTTTTGCAACCCTCTCACTGTTCAATTAGTTTTGGCAGTGGCGTAGCGAACTTAACTCGCACCCGGGGCACAATACCTTTTTACCGCCCCCCCCATTCGAAATCCATATAATATTATATGTAAAATATACTCGCAAATTAATAAATAAATACCCAAGGTCAAAGGCCGGAAAATAAAGAAAAAAAAATAAATAAAAAAATAAAGTCAAAGGCTCGAGCTAGGCTTTAAATTTGAGACAAAAAATGTAGTTAAATAAAAATTATCCAGCAATTTTTTTGTTTTCCGGACCATTTGGCGCCCCTTTGTGAATAGCGCCCGGCGCCCCCCCCCTCCCCTCCCCCTCGCTACGCCACTGAGTTTTGGATATTTAATTAATCTGTTATCTAATTAAGACGATGTGTAGACTAACGAAGATATTTGTATGGGGAGATTTAAAAAAGCCATGGAAATTTGGACTTTTTTATATCAGGGACTCATTGGTCGCACCTACTACTATATTTAGTGGAGGCAGAGGCAGCCAAAAAAAAATGCTCTTACTAATCAGATGGAAACGTTTATTATGTACAGTGAGCGCCACAATTAAGTCCCCACTTGATAGCTTTAGCCTTAAGTATATGATATAGTATATGGTGTAAAGTGAAATAATTTTAATGACCGAAAAGGGAAAACTTAAGATCTGGTACAGATGATTTTATTTTACCTTTTAAAATTTTTTTTAATTTAAAAAAATATTACTTTCTCCTTTCTCATTCACACACACATACACACAGTCTTTTCGGCAGCTTAGGCCATTTAAGACTTTAAACGATACTCGTATTTATATAATATATATTTATTTGGGGTCCAGGCATTCTTATTTAAGCCATTTGGTATCCAAGTGGCTTAAATAAAATCATCGGACTGCCTGGGGTCCGAACCCGCGACGTTTGTTATACGAGGTTAGCACGCTAACCTCTACGCCAAGCCCCGAGGGCCTTTTAAAATTTAAAAATTATTTCACCATTTACCATATTCTATACCATATACTTAAGACTAAAGCTATCAGGTGGGGACTTAATTGTAGCGCTGAATGATTATGAATAATTAAATCTCACAATTATTTTCTTATAATTCCTCATATATATTAAATTTCAACATTCCTATTTTTGTCGTCACGGCTTGTAGCGTTACGGCCTTTGACGTCACGCCTTGTAACGCGACATGCTGATAGAAGAGCGAAAAAATTTGAGACCACCCAATTAAAGTTTCACTTTAAAAACCCTTAAACCCGGAAAGAGTGAGCTTATATCATATGTTTATAAATATTAAGAAATCAAACAAACTCCCCATATAATCCTCATCAGCTCATCACATTTTCACTAGGAGAAAAAAGAAAAGTGCTGAGTAATATAAAAGATTCTTATATTTTCCCCCCGAGGGAACCAGGGAGGCGGCAAAGAAAATAAAAATGGACACAATTTGTAATGGTCGGCATTTACAGATCTATGTCCAAATATATATGGATATTTGTCAAAATTCTAAATATGTCTTTGAAACGAGATACCCGAACTAAGAATGGCTTCATCACATTCTATTCCCTTTCTACTCTCAGCTCTCGAGTTCTAATGACAAGAAAGGCGAAGACAAAATGATTTAAACGATTAATTGGTTTGACTAGAAACAGAACTCTCCTAAATGATGCAATTATTTCAAATAGCCTCTAATCCGCTTTTTCTTTCTTTTCATTAATTACCCGAGAGTTGATGACCGCAGCATTTGAAAATTAATCTCATTTTTTTGTCCTCAAATGAATCCATCAAGAAAAAAAAAAAAAAATAAATGAGTTCTAAATTGTATTAATTCCTCTTTTTAATGATATTTTATTTATATCTATTAAAGAAGAGAGAGAAAAAAATGATTGTAATTTCAAGTTTGTATTAAGGCGATGAGTGAGTCCCCTTCCTAAATGGAATCGCTAAAGACCAAAGGACAAGTTCCTTAGGCGCCTCTAAAAGCAAATCACTTGAGGTTGCTGCTTGATGCCCTTCAAAGGCAAGGAAGGGTTCGTTCGGGAAATAATAAAAGGGAGCCAATGTCTTTGATATCGCTTTAAATTGATTGTTTTGCCAAAAGGGAAGAAGAAAAAAAAAAGACAGGAATGAAAATAAAAAAGGAAACTGCATTGCGACCCTGAAGCAAAAATTTAATTTTTTTTTTTATAAAAAAGAGAATGAAACTAGTTAAAGGGAGAATTTACACTCGATAGGATCAGGGCAAAGTTTTTACAAGTCATTTTAATTTTAAATTATTGAGCCTTAATGTTATCGATAAATCAATACTTGTGCAAAAAAAGTTAGTTGTTTTTGCAATCAAATAGACGGAAAAAGGAATAGAGAAGGAAATGGCAAATGAATCACTTTGTAAATTATTAAAATCTCCATCCAACATGGTGGCCAATGATATCTCCGAGTTTGAACTTCTAACCTGAACGATCAGAGGAAATTAAAATAATAGTGTTTTGGAATTTAGGCTTTCACAGTTGTTATCATTAGTAAAAGAATTAGATTTTTGGTTTAACTGTGGTTTATTTGTAAAAATTACAACGTTTCGGCCACTCATTCTGTGGCCTTCTTCAGGTACAATTCAGCTAAGATTACAAAGGTTGTTACATCTGTGACAATCTCAATTGAATTTGTTGAGAAAACAAGATGGCTGCCGCATCTCGACCGATGTACGTGTGTGTATGTGTGTGTATATGTATATATGTGATGTATGAGTATGTAAATATACATATGTGTGTGTGTGTGTGTGTGTATATAAACAACAATTTGTCAATAATAATTTGTACAGTTTAGAGAGTGTACACTAATATATTATTTTTTAAAAATACAACATTTGAATTTCGTGTCAAATTGTATGTAGGGGCGCTGCGATCGCTCATGTGTAGATGGCGTGCAGGTGGAGATGCGGCAGCCATCTTGTTTTCTCAACCAGTTCAATTGAGATTGTCACAGATGTAACAACCTTTGTAAACTTAGCTGAATTGTACCTGAAGAAGGCCACAGAATGAGTGACCGAAACGTTGTAATTTTTACAAATAAACCACAGTTAAACCGAAAATCTAATTCTTTTACTAAAAATAATAGTGTATTGGAAAGAAAGAAAAATGTCTAACATCGTTAACACTATGGAATAAATGCCCGTTTAAGTGGAATATCCCATCCAAGTTTCAAAGGAGGATTAAATCTAATCTTTAATATTCCTGTTGTCCCACCTACCAGGCAATTCTAAGAGAAGAGGGAGTTGTTGTGATCTAAAGAAGTAAGAAAAGGAGTAAACACTACACGCCAACGCTGAGATAGTCCTTCCTCGAACTAGAGCATTCTCCCTCGAATAGATTAAAACAGGGTCAATTAAAGGAATACAAGTTTTGTTGCAGGTAGTTGGGCAAACAGTATTCCTTCAAAAAGATACATACTCTAACTGTTTCTACAAATAATTCGTTAGCTAGTATTGAACGTTATAGCTTAAACTATAATCAGAAAATAACATGGTAAAGTTCGTTGAGTTGGGTCACAATTTAAACTAATATTTAATATTTTTGAAATCACAAATCTTTTTTTTTTTGAAGTACTCAAGCCCAGCCATAATAAAAAAAGTTTTTTTTGCCTGGCACCAGTTATATCGCAACAAAAAAGGCAATATGTTTCTATTTTTTTGTTTATTGAATTTCTAGGAACAATATTTGGCACAGAAAAAAAAAATCCCGACTAGTAAAGTGAGTGGTTGTTATTATTGTGACAGCCAGAGAGAGAGAGACGCAACAGTTGAATCTAACTTCTCATGTTTCGAATAGAAAAAGAAACGAAACTCCATCCAACAACAAACAAAAAAAATAAATATATTTGATGTCAAATTTATAAGAAAACCATAGGGAGAGAGATAGATCTATAAATTGTATTAAATTGCGGGAGTGATAACCGTTTTCCATCCATATTTATATTTAATAATTTTTTTTTTCGACATCTTAGGTCATATAGGCTTTGAAGGATACTTATTAAATTATATTTACGATATTTATTGGGTTCTAGGCATATTTATTATCCAAATGATTTAAATATTCAGCCAACTGCCTGGGGTCTGAACCTACTCGACCTGGCCTTAACAATAGAATTTCAATATTAACATTTGTCAACATCCCAAACCTCTCAGTCAGGGGGGGGGGGTTAAGTTTATTTCCTTAATTAAAACTGAAGCTTCTTATTCATGCTGCATACATACGACCTGAATTCAATTTTATAATTGGTAGCCAAACAAACATGATTTAAATACATTTTGGAATATGAAGTAGGAGGCGCTCATAGACTAACATGTTGCTGCTCTAAAGTCAGGTTTCCACTATCGATTTTCTGTTGTTTCAGTTTTGTAAAATGAAAACAAGACTAAAAAGAAATTCTGTTTTTCACCAAGCAGAAAACAAAACACAGTGATCAAAAACTCAAATCTTCAAAAAAAATGTTGAATTTTCTTTTTCCCGTATAGTGCAAACCCTGTTAGTAGAAACATTAAAAAAAAATCTGGTTCGAAAAAACTGAAAGAGTACATCAGTAAAGTATGTACTAGTACCCTTTGGCCGATTTTGTTCAAAAGCTTATTTTTACGCCACAGGGGGTTCCTAACTTAAATATAAAATTTCAACCTAGTTGAGGTACAAAGTAAAGCATGACGGAATTGAGGTATTCTTTATTTTGTACACAGACAGACCATTTTACGGAACCCACTTTTGTTGACCTAAAAACATGTATATCATCAAATCTCGACATCAAATTTTTGACATGAATCCAATACTTACTCTCTCTATGTATATAAATAAGAGAACGTTCTAATTAATTAATCTCGATAATCTAAAACCTAAAAGCCAAGGAGTGTGTGTTCGGTACCACAGGCACAATATATATCGTTTTACTATAATGTGTAGTTCAAAATCTATATGGGAGGCCTAAGAAGCCAAAAAGACTTTTTATGCGTTATGAGCCGTTTTCGAGAACTTATGTGCTTACAAACAAACAAATAAAAGTACATTGCTCGTTTAATAGAATAAGATATTAATATTTTGTTATTTTAAAATTTTGCATGTTTGTGTTATGCTTTAAAAAAAAAAAAAAAAAAATTAATAAACTCCAAAGTTTTGCGTGAGTTTTAAAAAATTGAGAATCCCTGTCTTATATTATTATAAGGACTTTGACATCTCTGAACTGACTCTTTAAAAACATTATGATGCCCTCGGGCTTGGCGTAGTTGGTAGCGCGCCTGCCCCGGGTTCGGATCCCAGGCAGTCCAATGATTTTATTTTATTTATTTAGATACCAAATGGCTTAAATAAGAATGCTTGAAACCCAAATATATATATATATATATATATATATATATATATCATTAAAAATAACGGTTATCGTAAAGTCTTATGGCTTGAGTTGCCGAAAAGACTGCGTGAATGTGTGAGTGAGTGTGAGTGTGAATGGGAAAAAAGTGTGACTGTTAAAAAAAAAGATGAAAATGTTTCTCTACTCCAGGGAGTAAATGAACTAGAAAAACTTGAGCAAATAATTTTTTGATCACTTTTCAAATCAAATTTTATTTCGGATACAATTGTCCCTTTCAAGAGACCAGCCGATGTTTTTGTTGCTTTGCGATAAAATTGATTTTTATTTGTTCAGGTGATGGAGTACAATTTTCGTCCGAAAATTTACTTTTAATTCATTAAGTTGTGTTAGTCTTTTAAAATCAATAAACTCCCTCCTCGGGGATTAGAAAAAATTTTTGATCAATCATCTTTATTAAAAATTTTTTTTATTGATTTTTGATTATCTTACTAAGAATTTTACCCAGAGAGTTAATTTCAAAACTCCCATAGGATCCATCCGCTTATTGTATAGCATACATTTGAATTGAGCTAAAATTTTAATCGGTTTTCAACACTTAGGGCCGGTTGCTTCAGTTCTAGTCAAAATAGCAAACGTACCCGACCCATAGAAAATAATATACTTATATTAATAGTAAACAAGAAACTCTTCTTCTCTTGTTAGTTTAAAAAAATGAGTTTTTCAATTATAATTAGATATCTGAGCTATAAGGAAGTTAGCAACTTAATAAAGTCATCATTTGTAAAAATTAATAAAAATTAATTGCCCTCGGGCCTGGTGTAGTTGGTAGCGTGCCTACCTTCCATACCGAACGTCGCGTGTTCGAACTCCAAGCCCTCCGATGATTTTATTTAAGCCATTTGGATACCAAATGACTTAAATAGAAATGCTTAGACCCCAATAGATATAAATAATAACGGTTATCGTCAAAGTCTTATATGGGCTAAGTTGCCGAAAAGACTGTGTGGATATGTGTGTGGGTGTGTGTGTGGGTGAGTGTGAGTGTGAATGAGGAAAAAGTGTTAAAAAAAAATAAAAAATGATTAAAGCTAATTAACTTTTTAACAAAAATTAATCTCTAAAAAAAATAAAACAGGTTTGTGTTGCTAATTTCACCCTTTAGTTAAGCCTTATACTGAGCTTTGGGTCTTAGCTAACAAACTACAATCTGGGCTCTTATTTAATCATATGAATAGCTTAACTAGAACTGAAAAGACTCGAAAGTCATACTCATCTAGCTATTCCGAGGGATAGCTAGTAAATTAGAACTGAAGAGTCCGAACTGAAAATTAACTAATTATAATTAAACAATGATACAAAAAATATGTTTCGATTATGTAGCCTATAAATTATTTCTTTAGTATGAGAAATAAACTATAATTTTATTTATAATTAAGAAAATAAAAATATAAAATGGTGGCAAAAATTTTTATTTTTTTGTTACATTTATTTTGTAACTGTGAAGAAGGAAGTGATATACGCCTGAAGAGTAGTTATATTTACCATTCTTTATCTGCCTTCATATCATCGAGATACCCGAGCCAAGACCGGCATTGCTCTTTCCATCCCCCCCCCCCCCCCTTACCTCATGGTTTGAAATTTTTTGTAACAATAAAAAAGTAAGAAAATTCTTAATATTGTGGTGTGAAACACACAGTTTTATTTATTTATTTATTTTTTTGAAAAATTTAAAGTCTCTTTTTATCGGGTGTTACTTTTGAAAACGATCGATACACGCTTTTGAAGAGGATTGTAGATCAGCAGAGAGAGAATGGAGATGGATAAAATGGCTGGAGGAGGAGAATAGAGTAACAAGTAGTTGTCGGCCGGGTCGAGGCCATTTGTTGATCATCATCATCGTCGTTGTGTTTGTGACTTACGTGTTGGGAGGGCGAGTAGCACAAGAGCCGAGAGCAACGGGCCAATCCAGGCACGTCGCCTCTTCATGGCTGAATTGATGCTACCGGATCCTCCGTCGACGTCGACGGCGTTGGCGGCGGCGGTGGCGTTTCGTTACCAACGGCCTCCGCCGCCACAACGAACCTGACCATCGGATTTGGCTGTCATCGGGGACCACCGTCCGGGGGGCTGCTCCTCGGCGGCTGGCCGGGCACTGCCCGGTGTTGAGTGCGGATCCCTTCTGGAGGCGGCGCATAGAGGCAAGCCTCACAACCTCAATCGATATCTGGTTCGCGCACGCACCCACCCACCCCGACTCACGTCCCTGGACCCAGCAGCTCCCGCCTTGTTTAATCTCTGTTTGCACCATGCCGCCGTTATGCCCTGCCTGTGTGCCCATTTATTGACAGCTGTCAGCCCATAACACAAGCCAAGGGACCGAGGATTACACCAGTCAAGATCGATACCTCATCTATGGACCGATTGTTCGTCATCCTCTCTCTCACTCGTTGCTTTACACGATCCGATAAATCAACTCCATTCATTCTTCTTACTAACTTACTCTAGTTTGTGAAATATCATCTAAACACAAACAAAAATTGATATTTTCAATAAAACACTAATATTCGATAGTGTCCTGGAGGTAAAACCGTTTAACCGGTGAAATTCGATATTATTTAATAACAATAACCTTCTTTTAAGAGATTGTAGGTTTTTCCATTTTCCTCGAGAGGAAACATGAAGGACTATTCTTTATATAAATATCAAAGCTAATATAATTTGTATCCAAATATTGGCCTCTCTAATTCCTAGAATTGAGCCGAGCTTTGTGAATAAATGAAGACTAGGTTCTATTTGAAACTCTGGCAATGTCAGCAGTAACTGGTTAAGGTCACCATTAGCGGATTTCGCACATATTGATAACATATTTAATCAAAGAGAACATGAGTTAAATTTAAAATCCCTTCTTTGGAGAAAAATGTGGGAACCTTCTGGCAAATTGAGTTAATAGGCCCAAGAGACGGCTCCCACCCCAAAATAAACTGAAAGATTATCATTAAAATATTTTGCATCTTGACTTTAGAAATTTCCTCTTCTACGAAGAAAGTTTCTACAATTAGAAAAGATCTCTTTTTAATGTGCAATTCCAACTCTCTCTTTGAAATTTAAACTTGTTCTTCATTCTTCTGTAATTTCAAATGACCTTTCAAGTGGACATCTTTCTTTTATCTTTTTACCCAAAATTCTTTAGAATCAATCAAAAACGAGAAAGAGTTCTAAATTGCTGGCTTGAACGTTATTGATTTTCAAAAATAAAAAGTGGAAATTTATCAACATTCGTCAAACTTTTCCATATACGAAGGATCGACAAAGAAGATCGCCAGGCGTTAGGCCGGCCGAAATATTTGCAAATTATGTGTTATAAGGCAATTCCTGAAAATTTTGGCTGTTTTATTTCTCCCGTCAAATCTTATATTATAATAGTACAATTTAATATTTATTTATTCAAATATCCGTCAAAAGATAGGGTGCCCCCCGGGAGTCGAACCACGGATCTACCTCTCTATGGACTTGTGGTAGGGCGTACTGAGTACAAATAGTTCGATCTGTGGTTCGACTCCCGGCGGCACCCTATCTTTTGTCATAACAACCATTTCTCCAAAAAACTGAAAAAGTACATCCGTGAAGTACTAGAACTTTTTGGCCGATTTTTTTCATAAGCTTCGTGTCACGTCCCAGGGGGTATCTAACTTAGGCCTAAATATTAAATGACAAGCTCTAGGTCTTTTCATATATATATTACATATATTCATAGGCAAGAGAAAGTAAAAATGAAGTGAATGATGAGGCATTTATTAAGAAAGAGGTCGCCACACGCCTGCTCTTGCTAGGTATTGTTATTTAAAAAAACTAAATATCAATGGGAAAAGCCCGCCGAAAGCGGGTAGCGCAGCTAGTCATTTTTCACTAATTTGTCCCATTGGGAGGCTATATTTTGAATTTTTTTTAAATCTTATAAAAGAAATTTAATCTTAGAGTTGAATTGGTTGTTTGAATGTCACCCACCACTGCATTTAGGGTCTAATTTATTTGATAACCAATTAAATTAGAATAACTCTCTCTCTATTATAAAAATCTGCTGTGAATGGTCGCCAAGCATACAACTTTCTCTTACCTAACCTTACCTAAACTGGTGTGACAAGTACAGAACAAAGCTTTCGATTACCGAAGGCAAGAGAAAGATGTATGCTGTGTGATTAGTCACATAAGATTTTTTTGGATTCAGGAGACCTCAAATACGCATTTTGGCAGTTTCAGTTCAATTTTGATTTTTTTTCACGATTACATAAACTTTACCTACCCAACTTATGGTTGGTGGGCAAAGTTAAAAATTTTGTTACTATTAGACAAATTCTATTTACAAAAAAATTTTTTGGCAAGTATCTTTGTTACACCTTGAGATGGAGACAACTAAAACTTCGAATCTGTCAATTCCTGCACATAATCCAGTCGCAAGCAATTAAATTAAAACGTTTTAATTAACTCCTGACCAAGACCAATAGGATCGAAGAGTCACTCCCGCGTTGTAAGCGATTAAGAAATCTTAATGATTGTGGAACAAGCCTAAAGACAACTCATTTTGTTTGTTATTCCCTTTTTGAGTGGTAAAAAAACCGCCATATGTAGAAGAATTCATTAAAAACACATAAATGCGTGGTGTAATTCAATGTTTCCTCTTTTATCAGAAGCTTTATTTATTAAAATTACCTTCATTTTCGAATGGCGTCGCCGGCAAATGTCGGGGGAAAATAAAATTTATTTTTATACCATTATAAAAAAAAAGTGGACACACTAACAACAGTCGTTACGGATTTTTTAATTTAACTTTGAATTTATATTATGCGCTGTAAAAAGCATTGAGAATATTTACTGTTTAGAAAAAAATAAACAGTTGCGGATTTCCTACTAGGCTAAGTAGGCTGAAACCTACGGCGGGAAATTTTCAAAAATCTTACCCTTCTCACAAGAATAGGCAGAGTTTGGTTTAGGTCAGGGTAGCCAACCTATTTTAAGTAGAGAGTAATTTTTTTTAAATTAATTAATTAAAGTTCTTTATTTCTTAAATAAATTGATCAGACTACCTAGGATCCAAACCCTCGACCCTTGGTATACAAGGCAGGCGCGCTACCAATTACGCCAAGCCCGAGGGCTCGCCTTTTCTTAATTATGAAAAAAAATTATCATTACTATATTCCGATTCAGTGAATGCTTAAGGATTTGTTTAGGTTCATAGAATACACAAATGAAAAGAATGGAAGGTCTAAAATATCCTTTGAATTACCTAAAGAAGGACTACATATAAAATTGTATGAGACATTTGGAGAAGTCAATTTATCCAGGAATTCCTCTACTGTTTTAGTAGCCAGCGGGGCCTTAGGAGCAAAATTTGTTCGATTTACTTTTTTGGCTTTATTCCAGACTAATCTGGAGGGAGCGCTATTTGTACTCTGAGACGAAGACGCTTCAGAGTAATCCTTAAAGAACAGATTACCAGATGGGGGATGATTTTCCCCATTTGGACTGTGATTTTATTGTAGTTTGTGGCGATAACTGGAAAGGAGTTATGTTGATATTTACATAAGACTCCAGGTAGGGCGATTGAGAAGGGGTTATGTTTACATTGAGCATATTTGCTTCATAATTAGAAATTTGTGAGTTCTGCGAATAACTTGTATTTAAATGTGGTGAATTTGATTGATCGCAATGAACATAGTTTAATGACTGACCATAGTTTTTAGTTATTTTTGTCGACGCTGAATCACCATCTTCATTTTTTCTCTTCAACATTAACTGAGCTTCCATTTCCTCCAGAGAGTCCTCTTCGTGATTGATAGCATTAATAGCAACTCGGAAGGCCCTGCATAAGGGGGCGGGCCACCGTCCATCACAAAGTCCTTATTCCAAGGAATAACACACGGATTTTTACATTACTTGATGAAAAGAGACAAATAAACCCTATTTAAGCGAAAACTTTCACTATATTTTTTTTTTTTTATTTTATAGAGTTTTTGGGAGGGGAATTAAAAAAACAACCAACTTTTTTCCCCCCCCACAAAAAGGGGGTTTTTTTTAAATATAAGAGATTAAAATGTTTAATGTCAAAAAAATCCTCAGTGGGGGCGCCCCTTTGAATTTACTATTGTAAATTATTTCCTACTTTTTATTCGTCTATTATATGTTCTACCGTAACGAGGAAAAAAATTTAAAAAAAAAAGAAGAAAAAATAGATTTTTTAAGAATTTGGAAATTTTTAAAAATTTTGAGCGACCATTAAACAATATTTTATTGAGCTCATCTTTGGAGACATCTCTTAAAACATGATAAACTAACATAATACCAAAGGTAAGAGAAAGTTGTATGCTGTGTGTGACCAGTCCCACCAGATTTTTTTTTCTTAAATAATGAAAATTTTCAACTTATAAGTTTTCATTTTTTTTAATCTTGTTGATTTTTCCATATTTTCCATTATCTAGTTTGTCTTTTTCTTTAGAAAAAAAAAAAATATGTTGATATAAATGAAGGGAGATTGTAAAACCCTGTTTTAGGATCTCCATCTTCTTTCTTTACCTATCATCATCAGCATCGCATGTTTTTCTCTCTCTCTTTCATGCAAACGAGTCCATTAAATATCTGCTTACGAAATTACTTGCAAATAAGATCTTCTTTTTCTTAACTCTATTATATATGTGTCGTTTTGGCTTCAACCTGTCGAAGAGCGTGGCGGAGCTCAATTTTATTATGTATTCACGTGTCTCTTTTATAATGTCGTCGTCATCGCCTCAGGGAAAGCAAGTACATTTGGCACATAATTTAAGTATCTAAAAAAGTCGGATAGAAAGACTTTTTTTTACTCTTAAAAAGAAAAAAAACTGTTAATTTTATTTCGAAAATAAAAGCGAAATAAACTACGAGTCAAAAAAGTACAATATAACACGTGGTTTGTTTTCAAGAAAAATTATTCGAGTATATTTTGCAAATATTGTGTTTTTATTAAAATCGTATTATTTAATATTTATAATTATTTTATATATGAAATCTCCCCCCTAGTTGAGATGTGTTCTCTCTTGGCGGCCATGTTTTAATTTAATTTTTTCGCGGCGATAGTCGCGCCGCGATAGCAAGCAGCAGTGATGGCGATATGTCGCGAGTCACTGGTAGATTTATCGCGAACACTTTTGTATCGCCCCATTTAAATTCCATTGAATCAGCCGTTGCGGGTCGCTCGCGACTATCGCAAGCAACAATCGCTAGCGATAATATCGCTCCAGTGTGAACGCCGCCTAAGTAAATTTAAAAGAAATACATAAATTTTTTTTTAAGGAAAAAAGAGTTTGGTTAGCAGCAGTTGAGGAAGAAATGAGCCTTTTTCAGTCAACTTATTTAATGATTGGGATCATTCTCATTAGTAAAAGAATTTGATTTTCGGTTTTATTGTAAAAATTACAACGTTTCGGCCACTCATTCTGTTGCTTTCTTTAGATAAAATTCATCTAAGATTATAGAGGTTGTTACATAAGTGACAATCCTTTTTTCCCTAATTTTAACCAAACCCCTCCGAAAATTCTCTACCCATTAACAAAAAATTCCATTAAAATCGGTCTAGTAGTTTCGAAGTCTGATTTTCGTTTTACTAAAAAAAAAAAAAGGTCAAATGATTTTCACGAAAAGAAAAATGAAAATTTTACTAGGGGAAAAAAAGTATAATAGATTTTTTTTTTTTTTCATAATCGAACACTCCTAATCAATATGTCCCTTATCAGGTGCTCCCGAATCTCACAAAGGAAAGCATGTTCAAATTTTAATAAAATTTAAAATTACGCTTCTCTAGAGTGTACATAATTGAAAAATGATATTTCAAACCTCAGAAAGTTCTATAGAACCTATCCCCCCCCCCCCTAAAATTAATTTTTCGCTTGATTTTAATAAAATTTGAAATGACACTACCCCAGGGTGTAAATAATTGAAAAATAATATTCCACATCTCTGAAAGTTCTTTCAACCCTACTCTCCACCCCTCCCTAAAATTTATTTTCCACTCGATTTTAATAAAATTTAAAATAACACTTTCCCAGAGTTTGAATATTAAGCTTATTAATTAAAAAATATAAGCACTCGGACTTGGTGTAGTTGGTAGTGCGCCTGCCCTCTATACCAAGGGTCGCGGGTTCGGATCCCAGGTAGGATTTGGATACTAAATGGCTTAAATAAGAATGCATGGACCCCCAATATATATATTCAATAACGGTTATCGTATAAAATCTTATATGGCCTGAGTTGTCTCAAAGACTGCGAGTATGAGTGTGAATGAAAAAAAGTGTGTGTTAAAAAAAAAAATGAAAAATTATATTCCACTCTTCAGAAAGTTCTTTCGAATTTTTGCTTCCCCCCTCTTACTAAATGTGAGAAAAAATGTTTTCAGAATTGGAATTCAACCTTTTTTTTCAACTTAATTGATTCTTTTTCGTTCGTTTTAATTTCATTTCAAATAATATCTAGGCTATATATATATATATATATAATATATATATATATATATATTTCTAATTAAAATAATATATAAAAGACTTTCCAGAAGGATGGATCGAAGCAATAATTATAAAATACGCTCTAGAGAGACCCGCATTCGAAATGAATTTAATTAAAAGCTATGAAAAATGAATAAATAAATATTTAATTGTTTAAAGTTTTTAAAGAATAAACTAGAAAAGATGAAAGTTTTTCTCTTTTAATTGAACAAAATTTGTTTATCGCCTTCACAGCTGGATTCGATTTAGATTTAGTTTTCTTCTAATTCTTTATTGACAATCAAAAACAATGTTATTTAATTAAATCAATTACTATAATACGAGAGCCTAAACCTCTTTACGCACAGTAGCAAGTTCGATTTATGTCCCTTAAGTTTAAAATAATAAATGAAGGTATTTTTGCACAAAGATGTAGACTAATTAAGGTTTCTAAAACTAGGGTTTTCATGACTCGGCGAGTACGAGTTCCAAATATTGAAAATTATCCAACTTCAGTGAGCCGGGAAATAAAAATACTAATACTTTCCTCTTACATATATATATATATATATATATATATATACTGAATATTAGTGCGGAAAAGTAAATATAACAGAGTAGCACAGCAATTGCTCTTTGGAAATATGATATTTTTCCTGCTCCATATATTTCAACTCTCAGAGTGGATTTTATTGCAGATTAAATTCGAAGCTTGAAAATCAATTGACCCTTTCAGATGAGGGAGGAAGGGGCGGGGGAGGGGGAGGTGGCCTGTTTGAAGTCCAGGCTTCGTACATTTATTAGACAAGTTCATCTAAAGGGTAATGAGCTTGGGAAAATTTCTATTTATATTACTATATATCTCAATCCCTTTCATTTAATTCATAAATAATAAATAAACGGTTGGAAGCGCCATTAAAGGCCCTTTGTATTGTTTGAAATTTGCAAAAATCAAATTTAATGAAAGCTGACACCAACCTTTTGAAACTTGATTTTATGCATGAGAGAGGCAATTAAACAATCTTATAATTTTTTTTTTTTTTTTTTTTTTTTTTTTTTGATTGGGGGAAAAAAAGAAACTAAACTAAGGAAAGAGTTTGAGATCTCCTTTATGATCCTTTTCCTTTTCAAGGAACATTTACGAATTTTATAAAAGCCCACCCAGCTCTGTTAAGCATTAAATATAAGTTTTTTTGTTTTTTTTTTAACACACTTTTTTCCTATTGCCATCGGGGCTTGGTGTAGGGGTTAGTGTGCTAACCTCGTATACCAGAAGTCGCGGGTTCGGACCCCAGGCAGTCCGATGATTTTATTTAAGCCATTTGGATACCAAATGGCTTAAATAGAAATGCCTGGACCCCAATAAATATATAATAATAATAACGGTTATCGTTTAAAGTCTTATATGGCCTAAGTTGCTGAAAAAACTTTGCTTTCTGTATATGTGTGTGAATGTGAGTGGAAAAAAAGTGTGAGTGTTAAAAAAAAAAAAAAACTTTTTCCCATTCACACACACATACACACAGTCTTTTCGGCAATTTAGGCCATATAAGACTTTTTACGATAACCGTTATTATGAATATATATATATTGGGGTCCAGGCATTCTTATTTGGTATCCAAATGGCTTAAATAAAATGATCGGACTGCCTGGCATCCGAACCCTCGACCCTTGGTATACAAGGCAGGCGCGCTGCCAACTATGCCAAGCCCGAGGGCTAAATACAAGTTAATGGCGTTTATTTACTATGAGTAGCTTTAAATAAACAAACCCAGAGAACCGAGTATTTTAAATATACTGGCAAATTTCATATTAATTTTAAATAATAAATTTTTTTATAAGTGCAGAGGGATTTTTCTTCATCGCAATCATTAATAATATAATGGCAGAGTGAGACATAAAACTTTTTAATTTTCTTTTTTTATTTTAAATGAAATCATAATTATTTTTGATCTCTAGGGGTGGATAAATTTTATATCTTATTATTAATGAAAAATATCAATTTAAGAAGAGAAAAACATAAAAATGATTTATGAAGAGAGATTTTTGTATATGCACATGATTTTTGAAATAAATGGAAACTCAACTAGAAAGTTATTAACGTTACCCCCCCCCCCCCCCCCCCCCCCCCCCCCCCCCCCCCCCCCCCCCCCCCCCCCCCCCCCCCCCCCCCCCCCCCCCCCCCCCCCCCCCCCCCCCCCCCCCCCCCCCCCCCCCCCCCCCTTTATGATATTGGTACACAAGTAAGGAGAATAGGACATGTACAAATAATAATGAAAGTTCTAAAGTTTTATTTATTTTTATTATTTAATCTGAACCATTTTTTTTTTTTTTTTTTTTAGCTACTATACTTTACATTCCTGGTATATTGTTAGAAAAAAGCAAATATTGAAGGTTTCAACAGCGTTGTTTCTTGGTAACACCAACCCTGAGGTTCAGGGCTGCTGCTTCTTGACAAAGATCTTTTGTTCTTGGTCTTCTCTCCGGCATTTTCTTCTTCTTCTTCTGTCCTCGCCATTATTAATCCCGCGGTGCGGGGTCGGCATTTAATTCCTTCAAAAAAATAAAAAAAAATAAATAAAAAATAAAAACACGAGGCTTGTTGCATGCATCATAGCTAACTTGCTTTATAAAGGAAATGGTCTTGAAAACGTAATAAATGGAAAAAAACCTTTTTTTTCTGCATAGAAGACCATTTAGACCTCGTATCTGTTTATTTCAATTGGATTGTTTATATGATTATACCCGAGTCGAAATCGAACGCCTGGCTTGAACCTTTTAGTCCTCAATTCCCTAGTTATTTGATGGGATGTCAGATATTTAAAATTTTCTGAAAGCCTGCTAAACCTACCAGGAGAATTAGAAGATTCAAATCAGTAATTGAGTCAAAATCGAACGCCTGGTTTGAACCTTGTAGTCCTCAATTGAGATCTAAAAGGTTCAAGCCAGGCGTCCGATTTCGACTCGAGAGGTACTGGAAAAGACCTTCGAATCCTCTCGGGTCAAAATTAAAAAGGATCTATATTGGTACAGGTATGTGGAATAACATGCATATATTATTATTTCCTGCAACTCCAAATCGACCTTCATTGGATATTGTACGTACGACAGCAATATGCGTACCTTCACATGTGCAACGATTATTTATATGCGCATATATCACTACAATGTTTGATGAAAAATTGAATGTTTCCAAAGCTGCATCGTTCTCGACTGTCCTTGTATACAAGATACGAAGAAGATGCTTGCAAGGCTTGAGAATATTTATCCGATACATCTTTTAAAAGCCGATATGTTCTTATGATTCTATTGTTCATTAAATGGTGAATAGCTTGTCGGATAGGTATTGGCCAGTTTTGTTCTTGAAATAATTTATAAAAACCAACACTATAACAGTTGCTATAAATTTTTCCACATACTCTTCACTGTTTCCTTCCTTTTCACAAAAGTCCTTAATGTGACCATCTGGTATTTCTTCAAGATAACTTTGCATTCTTAATATTTGCATATGAGCTGTAGCAATTTGGCTGTCAATATGTCGAGTACCCTGGATTAATTTTAAGAATTGCTCATTTAAATCTTCATATTTGTAACATAGATATGCCCATAACGGTCCATTGTTTCTCCCACAACGTGGAAGGTGAACCAATTGATGAAAATTTATCGAGCAGAATTCTCATCCGTAAATCCTTTCAAACTCTTGAACAAATCTCCGTAAAAAGTTTTTGGCTGCATCAATCATCGTAATTGATATCACATTGTTGCTAAGGTATGAAATGCCAGCTACTAATAATAAATAATGTTGAAAATAGACATCTGCCATTATTCCCTGCAGAACTGGAACAGTGTAATAAAATAGCCATGTTTTTAATTCAAAGGCCTTCCAATGGACAAACTCCTCAACTTTTCTTGGCATGTGGTGGATAAATTTTGGTGGTTGTATTTTTTTTAAGCGATTATCAATTACATTCATGACTTTAAATAGTGAAAATTCTTTAGAATTATAACTTGAATTAAACCATAATGTAAGGAGCTTCTTCACACTCCACACCATGCATTCTTCTATTGTGGTTCCAGTTATGAAATCTGGCATCAAATTAGCTAGTACACATGAGCCTTTCACACCCATTACAGCATTGTTGGCTGCTTGAGCTATAATGCCATGACGTCTGGTTTCTTCAACAGTCCGAATCGGTGAATTTTCATTATAAGAATAGACATGAGTCCTTCCGCCTGATGCCAAGTTAAATGTTTCGCCTGGGCATAAACAAACAAGACAACCATATTCACCGTTAAATTGGACAAAATTTAAAAATTGTGACTGGTAAATACCTTTAATTGTAATAATTAGTTCATCTGATAATGTAAAATTTTCACCCTCAATCAGTTTTTTTAAAAAGAAATCCAAGTGTTTGATTTTTTTCAGGGCAGGGGGAGCGTATAAAGTAATAAAAATATTGAATAAGTCATATAGCAGCACTATTCTATTCTAAGGCCATAAGTCATAATTCGTTATTTGAGGAAAAAGAAAAATTCGCAAAGAAGCATTTGTTTCTCTTTCTCTGGCAGGGCTTTTCCCTCTCACAAACCTTCGTCGTTGTTTTAACCTCCTCCATCCCATGGGTTTTTTTTTTCTCTGACTTTCTTTCGGCCATTCTTAGCCAATTTTACCAAAAGATTTTCTCCATTCCTTTTTCTTCGGATTCTCATCCATTTAACGACAACCTAAATCCCATTTTCCTTCGAAAGCCTTCCCTATGGGTGCATTATTTTGTATTGCTAAAGTATTTTTTTTTTTTTTGAAGATGAAGATAATGATAAAAAATATAAAGTGATTCTTTTACAAAATTTCTCTCTCGTGAAAGAGAGAATGTCAAATTTTCCTTTTATTTATTAGCATTTATTTTACACAATATGCTCTGAAGCGGAAAGCTACCTGGAGCCATATAAATTTACATACTAACTCCAATAAAGAAAAAAACTTCAAAACAAGATGTAGTTAACTGTTAAATTTAAGGATGTTTGTTTGGTCGTATTGGCAGGGACCAAAGGACGAATAAATTAATGTGAACGAAAAAAGTCTTTTCATGATCTATTTATTATTTGGACGATGTTATGCATGAAGAAACCAAGCGCCATTATGATCGAAATTGAGATAAGACCTCCATCTTATAGGGAAAAAGAAGATCCACCTCTTTATTTAAATCACAACATTATCACTCTGAGTACTTTTTTTTTATATACATGTATATAAAAAAAGAAGAAAAATAGTCTTATGTTCTTGTATGAGGTGCAAGATAGCCTAGGTGCTATTGCACCCATAAAAGCAGACAAATAAAAAAAAAAAAATTATAGTCATCGAATCATTTGAGTGGACAGTTGAAACTGATCATACTTTATAGTTTATTTAAAATTAGAGAAAAATGAAAGAGTTGACTCATTATTTTTTTAAAGTTAAAATAAATAACTTCCTCTTTTTGCAAATGAAAAATAAATACGTATGATAAACTATTTTAAATTGGCTCGACGACGACATTTTCCTTCCCTGTTGGTTTTCCATTAAAGAGAAAATAGATAGTTTGGATAGTTGATGCAACAACCAACGAGTGATCCATCTTAGCTGGCTGGCTGTCCATTAGGTCAAAAATGTCTGAGATCTGACGTGCAGAGAAGCTGAGATGAGCCCCGATCAGGAGCCAAGTCACGCGCCTAACACTTAGGCCACCAGCCCGGACAATTGAAAAGATCACATTGCAACAAGGCCATTATGTGATTTGCATTTGAGATTAATATTTTTTTTTCTATTTAGAATTCCGATGTTAAAAATGAAAATTAATCCGGCGAGAAGATAGGACTATAGCCACCAAGATCATTGTTGTTAAGCAACTCCAAGCAATACTGAAAATTGGGATACATAGCAACCGAAAAACAAGACTGCAGAAAGCTTGCCGGAAGCCATCGATACTTAATTATTTTCAATCCATTTCTGACCTAAATTCGGCGCCACAACGTCCATTTCTTCTGATGACTAAAATTGCTTTCTGAGTGAATATAAACAATCAACAGAACACAACACAAACATTAAAATGCAGTGTAATACTATACACCATTACTATACATCATCTTCTTCCCCACTAAGTCAGAGGTTCAGCCTATCGGGCGGCTTAATTTGTCGACGAACTCTTGAGGTTGAGGTCACCCATACCTCATCATTATTATCCATCGTACTTACACGTCCCAACATTATTTTCCGACTGCTGTCTCCTCCAAATCCTCATCTCTTCTTCTTTTTCCACCTCTTTAGATTTTTTTAATCTTACTATCAGCATCTTCATTTCTGACCTCATCATTTGATTTTTTTTCTAGAGTTGCGTAAAGAATAAAGATTTGGTTTTAAGCAAAAAAAGTATATGTTAAAGAAAATGTAACAACCCCATTATGGTGTTGTTAGTCCCGCCATATTTTGAAATTTTAATTGTCTAGATTGTCTACATTGTCTTCTTTGTCTACATGGATATTGTTCATTTGTCTACATACATAGTTTACGCCTAGACAATTGCGTAGACAAAGTAAAGTAGACAATTCGCCCAACGCTGTGAGCAATGTCAGTGAAAAATCTTAAGTATAAGATTAAAAGGCCCCAATACCCAAAAATTTTAATTTAAAAAATTTTCCCCCCCCCAAAATTCCGTTTATTCAACGATCAAATAAATCATTTAGTCGCAATCGTCTAATTGAGATATTTTGAAATAAATTATAATAATTCGACTTGGTATAAAAAAGCTGAGAAATTTTTCAAAGAGAAATAATAAATTTATTCCGTTTCCATGTAAACAATTCAAAACACTAGGAATATACAGTATAGTAGCTACGATTAAATTGCGATATTGCAGCAGCAGCAGCAAGCAAAAATGGCTTCGCGCGCGATCGATTGGCCTTTTGGGTTTGCAATTTCCATGTTGAGAGTAGGAGAGAGGGTGTTTTGTGGCATTCTGCAAAGCATAAGCTTTGGGAATTTTTCAATTTGGTCGGTATATTGCCCTAAATATAATAATACAATTCTAGTTTTACTTTCTCTTACCTATATGTTAAAAAATATATATAGAGAGAAAGTATTAGATTCATGTCAAAAATTCGATGTCGGGATTTTGATGGAAACATGTTTTGAGGCTTCCCGGAGTCCAAAAAAGTGGGTTCCGTAAAATGGTCTGAGTTCAAAATAAAGCATGTAGGAAATGAGCTAAATATAATAATACAATTCTAGTTTAAGATTAAAAATTTATTTCCTGAGGCGTAAAAATAAGTCAAGGGGATCTTGTACTTTACTGATGTACTTGAGGATTCAGAAATTTAGATGTTGCGAATTTTTAGAATAAGAAAAGACAACCTCCATGATCTCAGAAAGATGCTTTATTTATGTCATTTTCTTTAAGTTAATACATGAAAATAACTAAAAAAAATTCTATTCCTGAATTATTTCTCTATGATATAAGAATTTTAGAAAATTTTTTAATTAAGTGCCTAAGAATGCGTGAGATAATCTGTTTTTGGTCATGGATCTATCGACATGCACCAATTTTGAATTCAAATCCATAAATCCTATTTGGAATGAAATCAAAATTAGGCTCCAAATCAGAGTAAAAACTTTCTAAAAAAATCTGGTGTGACTGGCTCTTACCTTCGGTAATCGAAAGTTGTGTTCTGTGCTTGTCACACCGGATTTTTTGTGTCGACATATACTTAGCTCCCGACAGTACGGAACATTTGAATTCAGATGTAAAATTTATAAGTATGGGAAAATTTATAAGCATGGGAAAATATTTATATTTTGTTACCATGGCAACCATTTCTCCTATCTTCCCTATGGAGTACAAGAGTAAAGTGGTCTTCAGAAGATTTCAATCGCAAAATTAGAATAAAACCAGGACTCGTCAATAATAAAATTTATTTGCTTCATACAAAATTAAATGGTTCCTGTGCCCAAGCTCAGAGATAATGTAATTACAGAGGGTTTTAATTTAAGTATAACCCAACATGGTTTGAAATACAAAATATTTATATCTAATGGAGAGAAACGAGCAACGTTTTTAAAATATCACAAACAGGCCTGGCAATTAGAAAGAACCATCAGGATCGTTGTTAACAAGCAATGTCAAGAAGAGCTCAAATCTAGATTGGCGGCCCAGATGAAGAAGGCTGTTCAACTTAAAATAGGCCAAAATGATTTATTAAAAATAATCCAACATAATTTGGATTTTCTCTTTCTTACTTTCAGTTCTCCTCCTTCAATAATCAGATCGAGATTCGTTATCAAATTGATTCGGCTCTTGCTCATCTAAAAAAAGATTGTTGATTATATAGGCCACTATCATCAAGCACTAATACCACCACTACCTTTCCAATAAACTCAGTTTCTGCTTGATTTGCGGCGCTTATTTGATCTCAAAAGCTTACCAGTGCATAAATACAGATTGAAATTTTACAATTTATTGATCTAGAGGACTAAAGAGTATCTCTAATAATAAGTTTGACAACTCATTCGATCGAGAGTTTTGTTAAGGTAATATTGATTCTGATTGGGAGGAATTTTCAAATTAATTTAATTATTATAGTTGGTTTTAATCAAAGTTGATCTGACGAGTTGATGAAACTTTCTCTCGTTATTTTCTAGTGAAATAACGAAATAAAATTCAACTATTTTAAAATTAAACTCGATTTTTATTAAACGAGCCAAAAGGATTAAATCCAGTAAACAAATACCTCCTTTCTTCCATTTGTCGGTTGGTCAAAAACATCTTTCATCTCCCAGCTTCATATTATTGATACGATCATCTCAAAACAACCTTATTTATATTAAGGAAAGCTCCTTATTAAATTAAGGTGAGTTTGCTAATTTTGGGAGATTCCAGCGGCCACAATTTTGAAGCTATCGACCTCAAATTTTTTTTTTTAATTAAAGATATTTAAAATATTTACAACTTATAAAAGCCCATTTTTTGATTTTCGAAAAAATATTTTTTTTTTTTAGATTAATCGCATTAAATAAAAGATATTTTTAAAAAATTCGCTCTATAACTTATAGATAATTAAATTAGTAATCATTGTGTTAAAAAATAATTAATTTTCTACTCTTAATTAATTAGCTGGAAACTTTCAATGAAATTGAATAAATCCCTTGTATTCCTATGGGAAAAACTAACGCCATCTCTTGCCGCCTAGAGTAACTCTGTAGGGAATCGTCTTCTAACAGCTTTTCGAGACCCGCACCTTAAACTACGACTACTAGAAAGCTTGTTTTAAAAATAATTTTTAAAGTGGAAATTTTTCCATGTAAGTTTGAGGAATTCTCGAAAGGGTCCCCTGGAAACGAATTTAACAATCATAATTTACTTTCAAAGAAGATCACATTCAGAACATACCGAGATTTGGAATGCTACCGTAATACTATTGGCCTCTAAAACGGAAAAATCAGCATCCTTCTGAACAGAGTTTCCCCTTTTAATAGGTGTTTTTTTTATTAAGTCTATGTCTTGTACTATTAAAAAAAAACTCCTTCCCTCCACTCCTCCTGGAAAAATTTTGCATAACATGATTTTTTTTGTACATGTGAATAATTTCCCAAATAAGTTTAAGATCTCTCTCTCTCTCTTCTTATTCTCCAATCGTTGAACTGTGAATTATGCAAATAAGCATGAAAACTTGCTATTTTGCATTTTATTATTTTTTTTTTTCTTTGCCAAAAAATAATATTTTAAAGAAGATTTATTTTTTGTTTGCATAATGTAATAAATCAAAAATAGTGTATTTGTATTTTTTTGTTATTCGAGAAAAAGATAAAAAAAAAAGGCGGAGGCCTTGAAGAGAGGTGAACAAACCGATTGCTCATCTTTCTCTGAGGTTTTTATTGTCACCAGATGAATTACTACTAGCTAGTACAAAAAAAAATATACATTTTTCATTGAATGTCACTACAAGTACTAGTCTTCTTTTTTTTTTAAATCTTTACGAAATTTTAACTAAAAGTGAAATATCTCCTAGCCTATTATGAAACATTTGATTTTAAGCCTTTTTCAGGCGTGACACTCGGTACATCTCCAGATATAAAAGCGTTCAGACAGAGCCAGTGTCTGGGGACATTAGGTTTCGTGGCTCAAAGACGTGCAGTTCCTCTGAGCAGGACTAGACGACAATGTCTATTAACCCCCGCCCCCTTCATTATAAATTTATGGTGTAGATGTCAGAAGATGCCAAAACATTTGTTCCTTAGAGGTGTCGATTAAGAAAAATCGAGGCGAAGTTAAAAAAATAAAGGCATTTTTGGCTAGGATTATGCTAACCCTATTCTGGAACATGGATGGTGTAGTAGCAGTTCATTTCACCCCAAGGGGCGAAACTGCTGTGAACAGTGACAACTATTATGAAGTGTTGAGAACTAGACTGAACCCAATCAGGCCTGGAAAGAAATCCTGCAGATAGAAAACTTGGGATTCGAAATCCTGGAACACTCGCTATAGAACAGGCTCCTAGCAATTTTCTTATGTTTAGACCAAAGGTTCTCAACGTGGGCGATAACGACCCCTTGTGCTATAAGGGCCCAATTAGAAGGCAATTGGGAAATTCTCAGGAAAAATAAAATAACTTATAGTGAGTTTCTCTCAATTGGGTTCCTAAATGGAAAATCCCAACATAAAAACAAAAAGTTATACAAAATATTTGTTGTAGGATCTTATTTGGAATAAATTCAGTGTTCATGCAAGCGTAGAAGATGAGAATTGGTGTCGCGAGGCTCATTAGATTTCTTTGGTTTCACATACCACTTCAGTTAATATTTGAAAATTATATTGTGTGTCATAAATAACTTTTTGTAACTCGTGATAATTAAAAATTCTCTGACTTTACACTCTGTATTAACGTTAGACTATTTTAAGTTTAGGATTTCTTCCACGGAGCACAAATCGGATTGTCCAATCAGGGCCAGACAGGACTTTGCGTGACATCCATGTGTACGGCCCCCATAGGGCAACTCAATGAGGTCCCAATAGGTCTTACATGTCGGGATCCTATCTTACGACTATAATATAATACTAGCCGCGCCGTCCCCTGGACCCCCCCTCCAGCTGGCTCGGGCCCGCCTGCGGCCTTTTCTTAATTATGAAGAATTTTTTTTTTTTTTTAAACATTCACACTTTTTTTCACACTCACACTCACACACACATTCACACAGTCTTTTCGGCAACTCAGACCATTTAAGACTTTAGACCAGGGGTGAGCAAAAGCCGGCCCGCGGGCCGGATCCGGCCCCTTTGCTTACTTTATCCGGCCCGTTGAAAAATCCCTTTTATGCGATTTTGTTGAAATCAACAGTATTAGTGTGCGTAGAGTGCATATAAATAATGAAATACAGTATATAAATAATAGAGAGTATTATTATTTCGAACAGCCGTAACCATATCCCTACTTTTATGTATGCAAGCATACTAGGTCTGTTCGATTATATCTTTCATTTTTCTTTAAAAAATTACGGGACATACTCGTATTTTAGTGGGCACAAATTGTTCGCATGTACACCCAAGTAAGACAATTTATTATTATTATTATCTATTATAATAGACCAGGCTTGGTCCATTGGTGACTTTCCAAGGCTCGATTTAATTATATAATACCAGTGGGCCAAGCTTCGGACCAGGCTTGGTCTATTCGTCTTCCCAAGGATCGGTTTAATAATATAATACCATTGGGCCAAGCCTCGGACCAGGCTTGGCCCAATGGCCACTACTCAAGGCTTGGCAAATTACAACTGATGACAACTGGCCCAAGGTTCGGCCAATTGTCAGCATTGGAAATTCCTACCAGTCAGTCCTAACTGTCAAATTTCTTTGTCCAAATGCTTTAAAATGATACTTATAGTGTTTTTGCCAAAAAAATTTCTTGGGCAGGGAAAAAACTCCACCCAAAACATTCGGGTGTGGAAAGTGTACGCGGTATAGACCTCCGGCCCGGGAGACATTTTGAAAATTTCAATTTGGCCCGCGCTTAAAAGTATTTGCCCACCCCTGCTTTAGACGATAACCGTTGTAAGTAATATACAGTATATATTGGGAGTTCAGGCATTTCTATTTAAGTCATCTGGTATCCAAATGGCTTAAATAAAATCATCGGACTGCCTGGGTCCGAACCCGCGACGTTCGGTATAGGAGGTATGCACGCTACCTACTACGCCAAACTCGGGGGCAAAAAAAAAAAACAAATTAGAAAAAAACATTCACACTTTTTTCTCGTTCACACTCACATTCACACACCTAATCACACAGTCTTTTCGGCAACTTAGGCCATTTAAGACTTTAAACGATATTTGTTATTTATAATTATACATATTGGGGTCCAGGCATTCTTATTTAAGCCATTTGGTATCCAAATGCCTTAAATAAAATCTTCGGACTGCCTGGGGTCCGAACCCGCGACGTTCGGTATAGAAGGTAGACACGCTACCAACTACTCCAAGCCCCGAGGGCAAAAAAAAAAGAATTATCATTACCATTCCAATCCAGTGCCTGCTTGAGGATTTGTTTACATTCATAGAATACACAATGCACTGAAATTAATAACTCAAAACAGTTATAGGAATTTCGGGATGAAAATAATTTTCATGCAATCCCTAGAAGGTGCGCTTTATGCATATAAAATTTCATTTTAAAATTCCAACAGGGAGTTAGCAATACGTAACTGAACGAAGCATATCTTTTATTTTCTACTACATATTGATTCAGCTATTTGCCTCGCTAACATACACAATAATTTGGTCAGTTGAGTACAAACTCTAACTTCCTCGGTTCAAATCCCGGGTGAGGAAATTTTTTTTTTTTGTTTTTAGTTTAAATTTTTTCTCTGATTTATTCTTTTTATTTATTTGATTTTATGACATGTCATGCATACTAAACTTTTTTTTTAATCCAAATTTTATTTATTTATTTTTTTAAATCCCTAATCATGCATTCATCCATCCATGCCTGGAAAGTTGTCAGTCTGTGAAAATGAAATTATCACTGTGTTTGAGGCACTCAAGCGTTATCTCTCCCTCTCTCTCGGGCGCTAAATATTCTGCTGTTTGTTTATTATATTAATATAATAATAATAATAATTATATAAACTAACGATTAAAAAAAAAATCTATTTATTAGAAATAACTCATTTATATATTTTTTTTTTTTTTTTTTTTTTCATTTTTGAACAAATCCTTTTTAATATTGGAATCATGTTAAATTTCAAATTCAATTATTTGATCAAACACATTAAATACATGAGATAAATTGGTTAAATCAGTGTTTCCAAAACTGTGCGCCGAGGCGCCCTGGGGGCGCCGTGAACATTTTCCTATACAAAATATTATTGATTATTGCTTTATAAAATGTTACTTGAGTTATTAATTCTTAAAGTTACCATTTCTCCCATAGGAAATGTATAAAGAAATATTTATGTATTCTTTGCATTTGTATATTCTATGAATGCAAACAAATCCTCAAGCAGGCACTGGTTTTTCTTAAATATGGAGAAATAACTTAACCTCTTTTTAACCTCTCAATTTGTTTATATTCATCAGAATGTAAACAAATGTGGCCATTTTTTCTTAAATATGGGCAAATATTAAAATGTTTAATGTCAAGAAAATCCACAGTGAGAATGCCCCTTTGAATTTACCATTGTAAATTCTTTCCTACTTTTTTAATTATTAATGATGTAATCCCTCTATGTTTCAATGAAAGGGAATGCGAAGCAAAAATTCAAAGAGATGTAGAATGTATATATATATATTGGGCAGATCCATTACTTTGCCAAAAATGAGTGGGACTGGGACACCGATTTGGATGCTGAGTTATTCTCTCTAAAGTAGATCAAAAAAGAAGACAACCTGAAATGGCTCGATCAAATACTGGAATTTTTTTTAAATTTTTAAAAAAGTCGATTTTTTTAGTACTATTAAAAAATTGGTATCTCAGCTTCTATATATGTTAGAGACTAGTTTAAGACGGCATTCTTCTTTGTTAACTCTCTACTTTCAAGAAAAAAAAAATAGATATTTGAATAGATATAAATCCGATTTAGCTGGAAGTTTCTAACCTAACCACTCTTTTAGCGAAATTTCACCTATTACTTTCTCTTACCTATGTATATATGTAATATATATATAGAGAGAAAGTATTGGATTCATGTCAAAAATTCGATGTCGAGATTTTGATGGATCTTCACGTTTTGAGGTCCCCTGAATCCAAAAAAGTGGTTTTCGCGACATGGTCTGTCTGTCTGTCTGTCTGTCTGTCTGTCTGTGTGTCTGTGAACAAAATATCTCAAGAACGAAAAGAGCTGCGAAGTTGAATTTTTATATTTAAGTTAAGCATCCCTCTGGGACGTGACACGAAGCTTTTGAACAAAATCGACCAAAGAGTACTAGTACTTTACTGATGGACTTTTTCAGCTTTTTTCGATTTTCTAAAAATTCGCTCCAACGATTTTTTTAAAAATTCACAAATCAATTATTTTTTAGATTCTCTTTAAAATGTATATTCTCATTTTGTCATTGAATTCTTCTGAAGACCACTTTACTCTTGTACTCCATAAAAAAGATAGGAGAAAAGGTTGCCATGGTAACAAAATATAAATATTTTGCCATACTTATAAATTTTACATCTTGAATCTTGAATATATCTCGACACAAAAAATCTGGTGGGACAAGCACAGAACACAACTTTCGATTACGGAAGGTAAGAGAAAGTTGTGTGCTGTGCGATCAGTCAGTCAGTGTTAATAACTTGTAAATTAATTCAAAATGATTTAATGATTTTATCGTTATTATAAACATTGAATAATTTTTTTTTCTTTCTACTCGTTTAAAATTTATTAATTAAATATTATATTTAAATAATTAAACCATGCATGCATGAATGGAGAATAAAATATTTACATATTAATGAAATTATCGCTTTGAGAATTATTTATTTTCAATTTTAATTCTTACGTATTAAAACTGAATGTAGACAATACTTTTTTGTGTGAAACAATAGAACTATTTGCTAGCTGATTTTTTAATTAAGTTAATATCTGAAGTAAGATTTTTGCCTTTTTTTTAACAGCATCTTTAATAATAAAATGAAATTTTGTAAAAACTTTATTTCTCTATTGTAATAAAACTCTCATTCTAAAGTTTCTTCTAGAAAGTTTTTATAACCGTCGACGTTTCGGTCGTAAATCACGACCTTCCTCAGGACCTGTGGTCAGAATATTTATTTTCAAGAAACAAATTGTATAATATTTATAAACAATGATACAATTTTTTTTTGATAATATTTAGCTTATAGAATACAGTTAAAATACAGTGTTACAACAATTAATCGTAAATACTTTCATCATATTGTTAAATAATATAAATATTATAAAAAAATTATATCATTGTTTATAAATATTATACAATTTGTTTCTGAAAATAAATATTCTGACCACAGTTCCTGAGGAAGGTCGTGATTTGCAACCGAAACGTTGACGGTGTCTCCTATACCAAAAAAAAAAAAAAAATATAAAATTTATCCCAATTTTAATTTAATTTAACGAGGCACTCTACAAAGTAATTCATTTTTTTTAAATCATTTTATTAATTAATTTTTCCTATTAGATATTTTGTCACTATTAATTGGCAGCAAGAAGGAAGGAAGAATTTGCTTACAAAAGAAACAAAGTTGTTGTTGTTGTTGTTGGTAGCCAGTGGAAGGGATATATATGTAGAGGCAGGTTGTTGTTGTTTCTTTTTCATCTCCAGCAACGAATGAACCTCAGAGAGATATTTCCCTCTCCCCTTTCTACTTTGTATTTATAACTAACCGGATATTTCAGAAAGTCATTCCCTCTCTCTCTCTTTCAACTTATCGGATGTCGATAATTGGATTTTAGTTTCATACAAAAGCATCATGGAGAATGTATGTAGATTCCTCTCTAAAGGGAGAAATTTTATTTTTTTAATCACGAAAATATGGTATTGTTGTTTTAATTAAATACCCCCGTAATTTTACAAGTTTTGAAGAATTTGATGTAATTGAAACACAAATTGACATTTTCCTTTTATTGTAATGGAAACAGTTGAAAAACTTGTCTTGAGGATCGTGGGGGAGGCAGGCAACTTTTTCTATTATTATTTTTTTAATTATTTAACTAATAATTGAAAATTATTATATTACGCAATAATAAAATAAAATAAATCCAAATTTTATAATTGAAAAATGATATAGGTAGACAAAGTTATCTAATTCTGTAAATTGCATTTTACCACCACCAAAAAAAAAAAAAATAAATAAATAAAAACATTAATGAAATTATTCCTTGAAAAGAAGGAAGGAGAATTTGCATACAAAAGAAACAAAGTTGTTGTTGTTGTTGTATAGCCAGTGGAAGGGATATATATGTAGAGGCAGGTTGTTGTTGTTTCTTTTTCATCTCCAGCAACGAATGAACCTCAGAGAGATATTTCCTCTCTCCCTTTCTACTTTGTATTTATAACTAACCGGATATTTCAGAAAGTCATTCCCCTCTCTCTCCTTCAACTTATCGGATGTCGATAATTGGATTTTAGTTTCGTACAAAAGCATCATGGAGAATGTATGTAGATTCCTCTCTAAAGGGAGAAATTTTATTTTTTTAATCACGAAAATATGGTATTGTTGTTTTAATTAAATACCCCCGTAATTTTGCAAGTTTTGAAGAATTTGATGTAATTGAAACACAAATTGACATTCGGCTTTTATTGTAATGGAAACAGTTTAAAAACTTGTCTTGAGGATCGTGGGAGGCAGGCAACGCGCCTTCCTCTTCGTGACATGAGAGAATATCTCTGGGAGAAAGAAAAATCACTCTGTAGATATTTTTTTTTGTTTTCAAATCATAGATAGATTAATTTAATTTTATAAACAAATAAAATTTAATTATATATTATTTAATTAGGTATTTTTATTTATTATATTATCTAATAATTATTTCCATAAAAATATAAATAATTAATTATTCAATTATAAAAATTATTATTATTATTTTTATTTTTAATTAAATAATTGTTAAATTATTTATTTTAATTTCTTAATTATTAAATTAAATAGAAATAAAAAAAATAATAGTAAACAAGTGTTGCCAATTAGGGGGGGCCCCTTTAAAAAAAAAAATTTTCAGTTGCCTTTTTTTCCTTTTTTTTTAAAATATTATATAAAAAAAAAAATCCTCTAAAATTATTATTATATTCTCCTCAAATGGGGTGTTAGAGTTGGTTTAATAAAAGAGAATGAAAACGCTATATTTTCAGCAATTGTTTTTATTATTTATATTATTATTATTATATTTTATGATATTATACTGATATATAAATTTATTTTAAATTTCTCTTACCTATATAAGTATTGTAATTTATAAAGAGAAAGTATTGTGATCATATCAAAAATTCGATGTCAAGATTTTGATGGAAATTTGATCCTTAAAAATATCCTTTATCATTTTTTTTTTTGTTTAAAAATAAGCACAACGATATGATTTTTTTAAAATTATTTATTTATTTATTTTTGTTATTATTTTTTAATTAAATCTTTTTTTTTTAACATTATTTTTAATTTAACTTAAAATATCATTATTCAACAAATTAATTAAATAATTAAACTGGATTTTAGTAAGTATGATGGGAAAAAGATTTCCGCATATGTATGTGTGTGTAACTTCTCTCATATTTTATTAATTGAAAGAATGGAATTTTAATGTGGCCAGATGATATTCTCCCACCCCTACCAGGGAGAGATAGCATTTCGCTTGATGCACAGGTGTCTAATGAAATTACCGACCCCCCTCCGGCCGGTACTTTTACAAATCGATGAGTATTAATAATCCATTATTATACATAAATCAAAATGTCTATCTAGTAGAAAATTGGAGAAAAAAATCTGGTGCGACCAGTCACACCAGATTTTTCTGAAGGTTCGATAAGCTTTGGTTTTCACAAACTCCTTAACAATATGTTAAAAACAAGAAATATAAAGAAAAATAAATTAAAAGTCGAAAATTTGATAAAATACCGCATTATTTATTTAAATAAATGGGGGTGTTGGCTACACAAAGAGAAAAAATAAAATGTCTTCAAGTTAATAATATAACATTTGTAAATAATAAGATTCATTTTATAAAATTTCTTTCTAACAAGATTTAAAACCAGTGGGTGTTACTCAAGCCAAAATATATACGAGGGGCAGGTCAATTTCAATTTCCCGCCTCTAAAGTTAAATGGCAACACTGCTCGTCCTGTCAGCGGACCTGGCTCTATCAGCTGAAATTTGAACCAGCTGGGTCTTTTAGTTTTTGTTTGACATCCATTAATAGCAGACTACCTCGTGATTTGAGAAGAAAATGGAAAAAAAAAATCAATCCTGAATTGGGTCGAATTGTTCCCTAATCCACCCTATTCTCCGAATTTAGCCCCGGAGATACTTCCAAACCTGAAAAAAATGAGATTTGACTCCAACAATGATTTTTGATGCCCTCAACAAATCTTATTTTTTGGAAGGGATAAAAAAATTGGAGAAACGTTGGACAAAGTGTATAGAGCTCAAAGGAGACTACGTTGAAAAATAAAATAATTTTTCATCCAAAAACCTGTGTTTTATTCAAAAAGTCACGGATTTATTGAGCTGCCCTCGTGCTTAATATTGAAATAAACGATTTAATTGTTATTATGGTATACTACCAGGTAGAATTATAATACAATATTTTTGCCTGTGAAGAATCTCGACTCTGTTGTCGGGCATAACGAGAAAGAGATATTCCCTCCCCTCAGAGAGAGGTGGGGATGTCCTTTTATAACATTTTCCAAGACCGAGATGATCTCCCGTGGGAATAAAGCCTCTCGGTGGGGACGCCCAGACGCTTAATTGCATTTTCCTAGGAGGATCTTCATCCTGATTATGACAAATATTAATTTTACTAGCCACGCCACCCGTCTGCGGCGACCTTCTGCACTTAATGAGGTGCTAATTTTTGGAGTTTCCAGGGGCCATAATTTTGAAACTATCGACCTCAAATTTTTTTTTAAATAAAAAGCTATTTAAAATATCTCCAACTTATAGAAGCCCTTTTTTTTGATTATCGAAAAAATAAATTTTTTTTTTTTAGATTAATCGCATTAAATAAAAGATATTTTTAAAAAATTCGCTCTATATCTTATAGATAATTAAATTAGTAATCATTGGGTTGAAAAATAATTAATTTTCTGCCCTTAATTAATTAGCTGGAATCTTTCAAATGAAATGGAATAAATCCCTTGTATTCCTATGGGAAAAACTAACGCCATCTCTTGCCGTCTCGAGCTTAACTCGGTAGTCAATCATCTTCTAACGGCTTTTCGAGACGCACCTTAAGATATAAATTTTTATAGTAGGTCTTTCCTCTGGTAGTGTACTAATACTCTTCTTTTTTTTTTTTTTTTTTTTTTTTTGTTTCAGGTAAGTCCTCTTCCATTTGTTTTAAAAAAGCCAGTATACAGCAATGGTGAGGTTTAAAATTAATTATTATTATTTGAAATTCCTATCAAGTCTCGATTTTGTTATCCGACATGCTTAAGCACCTCATTGCTTCATCTATCGGCGTCCCGTGTAGTTACATTATTTCCTATCTCTAACTCCTCCTCCTGTGTTCCAGTCATAATAGAATCAATTTTTTTTTTTTAATACATTCGAAAATTTGAATGTCAAAATTCCTTATTA